>CM057848.1:118524965-118536430 GCA_030068395.1 Apalone spinifera
CCATTTGTTTTTTTTTAGTTTTTCCTGTTACAGACTCACTCGGCTACCCTTCTGAAGGTGGTGGGGAAAAACAACCCTCAGCTGTGAGTCTCAGAGTCCAATTCAATGGACTCGGTCTCAAGGTGTGCCTACATAGCAGTGTTATTTCAGGATAGCGGTTGATATTCTAAAACAACAACGCGAGCATCTACACAGCAATACTGTTATTTCAAAATAAATTTGAAATAACAGACGGCTTATTCCGACTTCTGTAAATCTCATTCCATGAGGAATAACGCCTCTTCCGAAATAGCTATTTCAGAATAGCGGGAGTGTGGACGAAATAAGCCTGCAATACAGACATGGCCTCACAGCATGTGTGCTATGGGGCTAAAAATTCAGTCTAGACATTCTCACTTGGGTTGGGGCCTGGCTCTGAAACCGAGCTACAAGTTTTACCCTGCCCCAGGGAGAATTAATACACTGAGGATACATCTAGACTACAGGCTTTTGTCGACAGAGGCTTTGTCGACAAAGAGCGTCTAGACTACATCCAGTTCTGTCAACAAAGCAAGCTGCTTTTTCGACAGAGAGTCTAGACGCTCTCTTTTGAAAAAACAGTGTGGATGCAATAGCGCCTTTGGTTGACAGAACTCTGTCGACAAAAGGCGTTATTCCTCGTAGAATGAGGTTTACCGCCATCAACAAAACTGCTGCATTCTGTTGACTTACTGTCGCCAGAACGCAGTGGTAGTGTAGACGCAGGTCTAGTTTTGTCAACAAAAGTCCACTTTTGTCAACAAAAGTCCACTTTTGTCAACAAAATCTTGTAGTCTAGACACACCCTGAGAGATTTAGCCCCATACTGCATACCAGGTTCAGGAGACTCGCCTCTGGGACTTGCTGCAGGAGGCTTGTTTGCAATGTAGACACATCCTTGGTTAACTAAAAGGAAAAAGAATACCTGGACACTTGTGTGTTGTATCGACAATTCTATTTGTTTAGAAATTGCAGCCCACCTTTGCACGGGGGCAACGGCTGGCTTGCTCCATAAGCCTCCTCTTTTCCTTTCAGGCAATCCCCATTCTGGAAGACGTGACCATTTTGGAGGTTCCCAAGTGGCAAAGGGGACTTTTATTTCGATGTGCTGGCAGCAAGACACACACGAAACATTTCCAGCTGCGGGTGAGAGAGCAACACATGTAGGAGTGGACTGGGTGGGTGACCTAGAGAGGAGGGCCCCAAAAATACACCTTTCTCCTAACTGTGACAACCCATCTGAGGTTCCTACTCATAGCCACCTGGAATGGGGTCAAAATTCATGGAGAATCAGCAGAATGCTTTGCTGGCATCCACTTGGATTCTGCCTCTCTCCCCTCTGGTCCCGGGCTAGATTCGGGGGTCAGAACGTTACCACCCTGGTTGATCAAGCTAAGGTGACTCATTGTTGGCTAACTACTTGGCACAGTGCCTGGGGGTACGGCTATCCAGCAGGCTTCCTTCGGAAGAAACTTTTCTGGAAGAGATCTCCCGGAAAAATGTCGTTAGAGAGCATCCACACAGCAAAAGCACAACGAAAAAGTGATCTGCTTTTTTGGAAGATAGCGTCCACAGCCTTTTCTTCCAAAAAAACACTCTCTTCTGTGTCCACACATGCCTTTTCCCAAAAAACTTTTTCGGAAAAAGGCTTCTTCCTCGTAGAATAAGGTTTACCGCCGTCGGAAAAACCCCTCCGTTCTTTCGACTTTCTGTCGAAAGAATGCAATAGCAGTGTGGTCCTAAGTATTGTTTTTCCAGAAAAATGGCCGTTGGTGCAGAAAACCTGCAGTAGAGACATACCCTGGCACTCAGTCAAGCTCCTTGTGAGTTTTTTGGCAAACTCCCTGCTGTGTGGATTTTGGTGGGAATCCTTATTGGTCTATCTTAACATAGAGATGTAATGCCACTTGTGACGTGTCTGTGTGGTCCCTCTTATGCTGAAACGCCAAAGTCCTACTGGGAAATGACCTAAAAAAGACGTCAATGCAGTGTCTGCTCAGGACAGCTCCTTCATCACTGAGATGCACTTGTTTTATCCTGTTACAGACAGAAAAAAGGAATTTCTGGGAGTCCTGTCAAAGTTAAAACTCGCCAGTGACGGGAGCAGGAAGCTCAAACTGAGGGACATCCTGGAAATCTCTTCGGAAAGTCTCATGGGCCGGACTCCCCAGAGAACAGAAGATTTACCTCAGCATTTCCTGAGAAAGGTCATGGCTCTGAATGGAACCGCCAGATGCACCAACCTTGTACGAAAGCCATCTCCCCCTCCAAGGTGCAGTGAGGAAGGGCAGATTGCAGGTGCTGATATATTTAGTCTTGGTGACATGAATATTAATGATTCCCTGCATCCCCTGGACGTTCTCTGCGCCGTGCTGCTTTGCTCAGACAGTTTCCTGCAGCAGGAGATCCTGTCCAGAATGTCCATGTGCCAGTTTGCCCTGCCTCTGCTGCTGCCCCCCCTCGACTCCCCCAGGTGCACCCTGCTGCTGTGGGCCATGCGGGACATTGTGAGGAGGTGGCGGCCGCACTCCCTGGCACAGAGCCGAGGGGTCAGGGAGGAGAGCCTGGTGCTCACCCAAATGCCAACCGTCTCCTTTGTGCGGCTGGGCAGCTGCGGCTTCTCCAAGTCCCAGCTCCTCAACGAGGTTCTCAGCCCCGCCCAGCAGCACCACGACTTCTTTGTCCATCGGGACATGGAGCCTGGGAACGTCCGGCGGGAAATCGCCGACGGGCTGGTCGAGATTGCCTGGTACTTCCCTGCCGGGCGGGAGAATTTGGATCTTTTCCCCGAGCCTGTCGCGGTTACAAACCTGCACGGGGACATCGAGTCGCACTGGCTGCAGTTCAGCTTTTTAACAGAGATCTCCTCAGCGGTGTTCATTGTTACCGAGAGCATCGGTGAGCGAGAATACGCCCTGTTCTCCTCTCTAAAGGGGACAGACATCAAATACTACTTCATCCTTAATTGCAAGGATGGGAGAATCCAAGAAACCCTGGCATTTCTGAATAAGCTGGTCCCAGTGCTGAAACTGGACAAGTCACAGCTACTGGTGAGACAGAACGCCAGCAATAATGTGGCGTGCGGGCTGCAATCCACGATAGGAAACATAAGGGGTCTGGTTTCCAAGACCCTGAACCTGGAAGAGGTCTCTGGGACAGCACGTGAATTAGGGATCCACGTGGACGAGGATGGCGAGGGATGCCAGCGCGCCAGGAAGTGTGCTGAGGAACTCACTGAGGACATAAAAGACATCGCCGCCTACAAGAGAAAAACCCTGTGGTGCCAACGGGATCTGTGGGCAGGCTTGGCGAAAGTGGAGAGAGAGCTTAGCCGAATGAAATGCCAAGGGCAAACGAGCATTGAGGAGTATAAATCTGAGGTGAAGGACAAACTTTTGGGGCTGTGTAGAAGACACAACCATGGTGACCTGACTGAAGGGATGGATAAATTTATCAACGGACTCGTTCGCTTGCCCTCGGGGGAGAAACGTTACTTCCTGAAATGGATGAAATTTAGCTTGGGTTGCAGGGCGAGGGAGGGCTTCTCTCCACTGTGGTCTGAATACAAAGAGAAGTGTGCAACGGCAAGAGCTGGCCAACGGCGGCTGGAAGAACTAGATAAATTAATCTCTGATAACTTCCTAGGAGTGGAGCACTTCATGCATGAGGTAGGGCACTTCTATGAGGCTGAATCCTCGATGGTGAAGGAAGGCAAAATGGCACAAAGCCAAAGACGATTCACCCACCTCCCCGGCATCGCGGCTGACCTGATGCTGGAAGGGTTTCCCATGGAGTTGATCGATGGAGATGCCTCCAATATTCCTCTGCAGTGGGTGACCGATGTTCTGAATGAGCTCCCTGCCAAGCTGGGGGGAAGGTCCAGGATGCTGGTTCTGTCAGTGCTGGGGGGGCAGGGCAGTGGGAAATCCACCCTCCTCAACACCATGTTCGGCCTGCAGTTCGCAGTGAGCAGCGGCCGACGTACACGAGGAGCCTTCATGTCGCTCATCCAAGTGGCAGAGACCTTTCAGCAGGACCTGGGCTGTGATTTCCTCCTGGTGATCGACACAGAAGGCTTGAAAGCCCCCGAACTGGGCAAGCTGGAGGATGGTTATGAACACGACAACGAGCTGGCCATGCTGGTGGTTGGACTGAGTGACATTGTCATTGTTAACATGCCCCTGGAGAACGCCACCAACATGAAGGATGTTCTGCAAATCACAGTCCACGCCTGTCTCAGAATGGCAGGATTAGGGCACAAACCCAGCTGCCAGTTTGTGTATCAGCACATGAAGGAGGTGTCGGCACATGAACAAGACATGAGGGACCAGGAACTGCTCCTGGAACAGCCGGATGTAACGACCAAAGCTGCCACCCAGATGGAGACACTCCAAAGAGAAATGGCAATTTCAGAGATCATGGACCATGATCCAGAGAAGGACAACTGGTCCATCCCACGCCTGTGGCACGGAGTCCCTCCCATGGCTGCCGTGAGCACACCGTACAGCGCGAGGGTGTGTGAGCTAAAGAAACATTTGTTTGAACGTCTAAAGAACCGTTCGGTTGACAGAGCTGCCAAGGATATTCCCCAGTTTACTGAATGGGCCAAGCAGCTCTGGAATGCCATAAAACACAACAACTTTGTCCTGGCTTCAGAAACAACCTTGTAGGAGCAGTAACCAATATGGGCACGCCTGCACTACAGTTATTTCGAAGTAACTTCCGTTATTTCAAAATAACAAGGCAAGTGTCCACACAGCAAGCCTGTTATTCTGAAATTATTTCAAAACAACGGGCTTGTTATTTCAAAAGAATGACCCCTAAATTTACAAAAACCACCTATTTCAAAACTGCTATTTCGAAATAGCGATAGTGTGGATGCTCAGCTGCTATTATTTCGAAATAACGACTCCCCTGAGTCATTGAAAGTAATTACTATCCAGTGCTTCCTGGGGCTCTACGTCGAGGTGACGCATCCACATTAATAGAGCCTAGCTCGGATTAATGTTGAGGCTTCCCGGTAGTGTGGGCGTGCTATTTTGAAATAGTTATTTGGGGAGTTATTATTTCAAAATAACCTTGTAGTGCAGACATAGCCTGAAGTAGCTACTGTTATAGTGGACTCGCCACAGTATTATGATCATGCAAATCATTTTGGCTACGTCTACACTGCAGCACTTTTTCAGAGTATCGGAGGTATCCTGAAATAGCTATCCCACGTCTTAACGGCAAGCCCGTTATTTCAAAATATAATGGACTTGCTATTCTGATATCCCTGTAAACCTCATTCCACAAAGAGTAAGGGACATTTTGGAACGATGGGTTATTTTGAAATTTGGCGCAGTGTAGATGGCACCAATTTATGAAATAAGCTATTTTGAAATAATATCGAAATGAGATATGCAATTTGCATCGCTCAAATTGTGACTCTTATTTTGACCTACCGTGCAGTGTAGCTGCACTGTTTGTGAGCCAATTGGCCACACTCAACTGGCCCAGTAGCCGTGTGTGGCTAGTGGCTAGTGTGTTGGACACCACGTCTCTAGCATCTCAAAAACTGATGCGTAAGAGAAACTCTAGAAGAAAAAAGAGAAGGTCTGGGATAATTTACAATAGTATTTTAAATGCAGAGCTGCAAATTTGAAGCGGATGGAAAAGTATAGGCAAGATTTCAAACAGAATGCAAATCGCCTCAAACATGAACTTCAAGTTGCTTGATCAGTAATTGCAAGAAAGCACTTAGAATTATTATCCCACTGGATACGAGCAGACAACTGAAGGGGAAGCTGGCAGGTTCAGGGCTGAATGAACAGAACACAATCTAGGTGATGAGAAATGGAAAATAGACTTTGAAATGATATGGGGGAAGAAACGTATCAGAGTTGAAACTCAGTAGATTAGAGAAACATCAGGGTGGTCAAGATATGCACCTCCAGCAAAGAAAGGATCCTGTGACCCACATGGGTGCAGTCAATCAAATATGCAAAACGCCTATGGTGTTCTGGAATGAAGCCTTTCAGAATGAAAACGGAATTCCTAGACATAAAATCGATGTAAGCAGTTGTCGAATACTTAACACAGGACTGTCATTACAAACCTAAGAGCTTGCTAAGTCTTTAATGAACAAACGCAAGGGCCATATGGAATGCAAGCTAAAGCCAAAGCAGATTATGACAAAACCTATTGTGGAGAATGGCTGTCTCTGATTAATGAGAGGTTACAACAGGAGGGTGGTTAGAAACTTTACACTGCTCCTTTTTCTGAAGTTGACCAGAAGCTTCATGTTTTGGGGGCAGGAGTTCCTACATCTCAGAAGATGCATGAGGATTTTCACCAAGAAAAATGACCCTCTGAAACATCTGGAGCAGCTGAAACCTCAATATTTCTCCATACTTACAGATCCTTACTTAGAAAAGAGAGAAAAGCCAGAGAAGGGCTGGTGATTTCTGTGATCAGTGTCTCAAACTTGACCTGGTCAGCAAACATTTTGGATTAGAAAGAGTGGCCAGCTTCCTCAGTAGTAAGCAGACCACTGAAGACATCTTTAAAGTTTGTTCCAGTTCTCTGAGCTGAACAAACTCCTGCAGAAGATGCACTGTGACAACCAGAAGAAATACAGAAGTACCTAAGATGAGTTTGTCAGACCCAGGGTACAGAGATGTCTGGTTGTCACTATAGAGGTGAAGCAAGGATGGGATTTCAAAGGGATTCTCTCCCCAATAATAGATAAAAGCAAAGGAGTTTTGAAAAACTCCATACATTAAAGTGACAAAACATTGTTTGCCTTTGTAGCAAAACTTCTCCAAAGGGCTGAAGTAAGGACTGGTCATTCCCAGCAATAGCTCAACTGGAATACGTTTCTCGGCACAGCAAAAATTGAGCAGTTATCTGCCAATGTTCGAACTGGCCTCGAACTACACATCTCAGCCCGATTTGGCAGATGAAACCGTCAAGCGAGTGCGTAATTGTGGGCATCAGTGACCATCCTGTAAAGCCCCCTGCATAACATTTTGAATTAGTCCATTGATCCAAACCGTTAGGGGACTTCAAAGACCAAGAGTCACAAAAGACTGAGCATTCCCTGTGCTCCTCTGACGTGGTTTCCACTCGTGCATTCTGAATGGCAGAGATACCAGGGAAATTTCATCCCTTCAACGATTACCGCCGTTACGATCCAGATGGATGCATCCAGCCACATCTAAGCACGGATGCTTCTGATTTCTGGAAATGTGCTTTCAAGGATTTTAGTGATCATCTGAAGGAAGGATAGGAAGTATGGCAAGAGGCCACATTGGCTCAACCAGGAGATCGTCAATAATCTGAAACTCAATAAAAAAGAATACTAAAAAAAGTAGAAACTTATAAAGGATGACTATGAACAAACAACAGGTACAGGTGGGGATAATATTAGCAAGGCCCAGGATAGAGATATCAAGGCTAAGAAGAAGACATTCTACAAATACATTAGAAGCAAGAGGAAGATCAAGGACAGGGTACACCTGTGTACACACTAGCAAGAGGACTAATAACAGAAAATGTGGAAATGGCAGAAGCTCTAAATGGCTTTTTTGTTTACGTTTTAAACATTTGCAGAAAGTTTAGCAGCCATTGGACAGCTAACACAGCTCACGCCAGTGACGATGAAGTCACATCCGAGGCTAAAATCGGGAAAGAACAAGTTAGAAATTACTTGGACAAGTTAGATATCTTCCAGTTGCCAGGGCCTGGTGAAAAACTTTTTAGAACACTCAAGGAGCTGACTGAGAGCATATCTGAGCCATGAGTCATGGAAGAGAGGAGAAATTCCAGAGGACTAGAAGTGGACAAATATAGCTCTGATCTATTAAAAAGGGAATAAGGAGAACTCGGGAATTACAGACCAGTCAGGTTAACTTCAGAATTTGGAAAAAGAATGCAGCAATGAATCACCTAGAAGTTAATCAGTTGACAGGTAGCAGTTGGCATAGATTTGTCAAGAACAAGTCATGCCTAATACCTAATAACTCTCTTCAACAGAGTAACAAGCCTGGTGGATAGGAGGGAAGCAATAGATAAAGGATATCTTGACTTTAGTAAGGCTTTTGATAGTCTCTCATGACCATCTCATAAGCAAACTAGGGAGATCCAACCGAGATGGAGCTCCTGTGAGGTGAGTTCATAATTAGTGGGAAAATCATTCTCAGAATGGTTCGCAGACAAGCTGGAAGGCCATATCGAGTGGGCCATGCAGGAATCAGTCCTGGGACCTGTTCTGCTCAATATTTTTATCAGCTATTTGGATAATGGCATAGAGAGTCCATTTATACAGCTTGGGGATGTTACCAAGCTGCAAGGGGATCACGAGGCCTTTGGAGAATAGCAGTAAAAATCAATGCATTCTGGACAAATTGAAGAAATGGTCTGAAACTAAGAGGATGAAATTCCATAAAGAGAAATGCAAAGCACTCCACTTTGGAAGGAAGAGTTGCACAGATACAAAATAAGAAACAGAATTCTTAGAGAGAAGACCAGCCATAGTTGTTCAGACCATCTAGCTCAGGACCCTGTCTTCCAACAGTGGCCAATGCAAGGTGCCATTCCTGCCCACCCTGGCTAAAAGCCACTGATAGATCTAACCTCCATGAATTTATCTAGCTCTTGTGTGAACCCTGTTAAAGTCCTGGTCTTTGCCACATCCTCTGGCAAGGAGTTCCACAGGTTGACTGTGCGCTGCATGAAGAAAAAATTCCTTTTGTTTGTTTTAAACCTGCTACTTATTAATTTCAGTTGGTGACCCCTAGTTCTTATGTTATAGGAATAACTTTTCCTTGTTCACTTTTTCCACACCAGTCATGATTTTATAGACCTCTCTTATAGCCCCCCTTAATCCGCTCTATTCTAAGATGAAAAGTCCCAGTCTTTTCAATCACTCCTAATATGGCAGCCGTTCCAAACCCCTCATCATTTTTGCTGCCCTTTTCTGAACATTTTCTAATGCCAATATATCTTTTCTGAGGTGAGGTGACCACATCACAGGAAAGATGTGGAGAAATTGGAGAAAGTCTGGAGGAAAGCAACAAAAATGATTAAAGGTCTAGAAAACATGATGTATGAGGGAAGATTGAAAGAAAATCTTTCAGATTGTTTAGTCTGAAAAAGAAAAGACTGTCAGGGAGGACGTAGAAAATACTTAGCTTTTGCCTTGAGTTCAGGGGACTGGACAAGATGACCTTTTGAGGTCCCACAGCCCTAGTCTATACTAGGATTTTATTTCAAAATAATCCCCCTTATGTCGAATTTTTAAGCAGAGCGTCCACACTGCCGAATCCGTTATTTCAAAATAACAGGCCGCTTAATTCAGAATCTGTGCTCCTGCTTTTCATAAGGAAGAATACTAATTCCAAAATAGTTATTTCGAAATAACGCTAGTGTGGACACACAGGTGCCACTATTTCAAAATAACGACTCCCCAGAGTGATTCAAACTAATGACTCCCCCGTGCTTTCCGGGGCTCTAAGTCTGAGGTAGCGTATCTACATTAACAGCATCTGCCTCAGACTATTTTTGAGGCTTTCCTGTAGCGTGGACACGCTATTTCAATTTTGTTAACTCTGAAGCTATTCAATCGAATGTACTCATTTTGGAATATTTTCCTAGTGTAGAGAGGGCCCCCGTCCTACGATTCTGTCGTACCAGTCTATGATTCTGTTGTGCTACAGCAAGAGATCTCCCCAGAGACTGGAAAAATAAGTAATGAGCAGGTACTGCCGAGAATACGGCACATGTTTAACATGAAACAAAAGACAGGGCGAGAGTCTGCTGGAATAGGATGCACGTCAACAAAACAAGAGTAGCGTAGTTCTTAAAAAAGAACACGGAAAAGGCAGAGATTCCATATCGGTTTTGTTGCTGTTGAACATTTAAGGAAATCAGCAATAGCCCATTTGGCCTGGTGTCCCTCCTCCCTGCTGTGCTGGATCAGACTGGTGATATATCCGGTCTCTGACAATGTCACTGAGGCAGCTTGGAATGGCCAGTGCAAGAAACCATCCCATAGAAATTATGTTAGCATTTATGTAGAGGGGAAATGTCTTCCTAGCAGAACTGGATGGCAAGGGGGCTGATAGAATTGTCTGGCCCCTGGACAAGGTGAGGGGGTGGCTCCATGCTCCCGTTAGGGGTGGAGCCTCAGGGAGAAAGGGCGTGGCTGGGGCAGCCAATCCTCTGTGCTGCTCAGAGCACACCACACCTCTGCTTCCCCCCCGCCCACCGCCAGCCCTTAGTGCAGTCCGGAACGCACCACCGGTGCTCTGGTGGCAATTTAAAGGGGCGGCAGCAGTCAAAACTCCATGCCCTTTTGAATCACTGCCTTCCTCCTGTCAATGGGCATGCTGGAGGATTTCTAATTTACGGAGTTCCTTGAATTTTGATTGGTTCAAAGATAGCAGAATAATCATTTTGATAACCATGCAGTACGCAAATCCTTGTACTCTCGCTAAGAATGGTCCCTAGCCAAACGGTGATGGGATTTGCACAATCGCTGCATGTTGGTTACTTTGCAAAAATCACGTTATTCCGATGGGCTGCTCCAGCTGCTGTGCTTGGAATTTCCAAGCCATTTGGCAGCAACAAAGATGCTTCACTTGAGATTTCCCTCATGCAAAGCAGAAATTTTACACTATGGACATGAAAGATGAGGGGACAAAAAGCCAAAACAATGTTATGTTCTTATGTTCTTAATGTGCTTTGGAAACACCACTCTTCTCTGGGCATCTGGCTGAGGGGATTGTGGGATAGCCTTGCTGTTTCCTGTAAAATTGATTCAGAAATAGGTAGACGTTAGGATAACGCAGGACCAAAACCTAAGTGCCGAGGAATACAGGAAATGGAAGTTGCTACTGTGAAAAAGTTAAAAGATATGTTGGTGCCAAAGTCTAGTGGGAACGTAAAGGCACATCTTGACTTCACGGAAGATTGACACTGCTGCAATCAATCTTCCAGAGTTTGATTTAGTGAGTCTAGTTAAGACTCAGCAAATTGAACACGGAGGGTGCCCCCTCTGGCATCCAGTACTCCTGCTCTTGCAAGGAGGAAGAGAAGCTACCAGGAGCATTTGCACCTATTGGCCTCCCCCTGTGGGGACACCACCAAGCTCAGCTTAAGAAAAACCAACTCCAGCCACATACTCTGCCTAGCTGGAGTTGCATATCTTAAGCTGAGCTGCCGGGTCTGGTGTAGACCTGGCCTAAGAATTAACAAGGACTTGACCTAGGATTATTTTACCATTAGGTATATACCATTGGTTATAACTAATTTAATGAAGGTTTTTAATGAGTATTTTTCGCAATGGTGAATGTTCTATTACAGCCTCTCTCAAACCGGGGGTCAGGATCCCAAAGAGGGTTAGGACACTGTTTGAATGGGGAAGCCAGGGCTGGCGTTAGACTCCCTGGGACCCAGGTCCAAAG
>CM057848.1:118817615-118828157 GCA_030068395.1 Apalone spinifera
CCTGGGGAAGCTGACGGTGACCGTGAAGAAGGCCAGTGGCCTCTGGGGGGACCAGTTTAGTGATACGGATGCCTATGTCAAGGTCTTCTTTGAGAGCCGGGAGCTGCGCACCCGCACCGTCAGGGACAACAACAGTCCCTACTGGAACGTCCACTTGGATTTCGGCACCGTCCGCCTCACCAGCACCAGCAAGATCCGCGTGCAGGTCTGGGACGAGGACAAGGGGAATGACGACCTGTTGGGAAGCTGCGACATCCCGCTGGAGTCTGGGGGGCCCCACCACAAGGATTGCTACATGAACCACGGCCGCGTCTGGTTCCAGTACAGCCTGCGCTGTGGGCCCCACCTCGGGGGTCGGAGCTGCTTTGACTATGTCTCCCAGCCCCCCCGGCAGAGCACAGCCCAGGAGAAGGAGGCAAAGGCCTTCTGGTGAGCCCCTTAGATAGGGGATCGGAGAGGGGGCTGGGTGTGCATTGGTCAATTGCACTCTCTGTCCAAGCATTTCCTGGCTCCCGCTCTGCTTATGCTACTGGGCTTCGTGCTGTCGCTCCTGCTTGGCAGTGACATCCAAAGAACCAATGAGTTCAGGCGGTGCAATTAATCCATCTCTCCACAGACCCATCCACCCACTGTAACGATCAAGCTGGTGAATCCAGTTGAAAACAGACCATAAGGTCCAAAGTTCAGCCCCTAACGATTCTGGCAGCAGTGATTAACCCTCTTCAGAAACCTCCAAGCATGGGCGGAGTTCTAAATACCCAGCGGATGGGCTGAGAGCCCAGAGGAAGGGTTCGTTAGGAAATTCGTTCCTAACTGTTGTTTCTGTTGCTTTCCACAATCATCCTGCTGCTTGACAGTGAGTTATCTCATCCTGTATTTGCAGGCCCCATCTACCATCTAATTAAATGTTCTCTGCTCAGACAGGCAAAAGCGATGATGGTAAATTACTTGCGACAGGTAGGTTTCAGAGTTATCAGGCATGAGGACATGCCACAAGGCAATTGATTGAGGCTGTGAGCAGGCTCAGGAAGGTGGCGCTACATTGGGCAATGAAAGCATCTTCCTGGCTCACCCACTTCTGCATCTGCTAAGTCCACCCACTTCTGTCTATAGTAACAGCCCCATGGTGCAGTTAACTTGTGAAAGAGGCTGTTAACTCTGAACCCTACTGACTGCAAATTAAATATCTCCAGTCTGGAAAACTGCCATGCAGCTTTGCATCTCCACTGCAAAATTATTTGCTTCTGGGAGGAAACCAGGTCTTTGGAAATTTATCTCTCTGCTTCAATAAACTTTTCTGACAGCATATTTCTAAGCTGGAAGTCTTTGTAATTCTTCTAACCTCAGTGGGCTCGACTTTGATATAGAGTAGAAACAAACAGCCGCAATGCCTGCTTGGGAACACTAGGGGGTGCTCCGGGCTGGAGAGAAGTGAGACATGGCAAGACAGGGGTGCTAGAGAGAGAGATGAATTTGCTGCAATGGGGAATCCCACTTGATGTGGCTAACACCAGTCAAGGGGGTGGCTTATGTCAGAGACAGAGTGGGGAGGGCGGGAAAGAGATTCAGGGAGCTGGACAAGGTTATTCAGCGGCATTAATATCCCACAGCTGAGAATGGCAAGACATTGCTTTTGCCAAGGGGTCCCGGAGGGGATGTGAGGAATGTTTCTTCTAAGGGAATTCAGCTCTGATCTGGCCCCAGGGCAGGGGGACGGGCTGGTGCATGGGGCTGGGGAATGGGACCTTTCCTTACTAGGGGGCGCGGGTTCTGATCTGGCCCCATGACATGCCTGGCTCCGGGGGTTGGGGAATTCTAGTAATACTTTTCCACTAATGGGGAGCTCAGATTCCCTCCAGCAGGCGGGAGCCTGGATCCTGCAGCTGCCAATGGGCTGATCTGCTAAATGCATCTTGCATGTCCGTTCTGGGTGTGCAGGGAAGGGGTTGGCAGGGAGGCTGGCTCAGAGCTCAGCTCCGGACCTGCCCCACGGGGGTGGAACAGGAACATGAAGAGCTGCTTTCCCTTTCCCCCCAACCAGGCAGGGCCAGATTAACATCCAAAGGTCATTAATGTCATGCAGCCCAGGCCAGGCGCCCAGAGGCAGGTGGCCCAGAGCAGCACAGAGCTGGGACGACACCTGCCCCAGAGCAGCACACGCCAGCTGGAGCAGCGGGTGCAGTCCCAGAACACAGGCTGGGAGCAAAAGTCCAGAGAGATGTGGCCCAGACAGGTGGGATTCCCGCAGCCCCTCCCCTGCCTGGCACACGGGGCCCCTGTGACTCAGGCTGCAGCCTCCGGTAGGGCTAGAACCGCACGTCTGAGCTGCTAGAGGCAGGAAGAGCGGCTCTGACCACAGCTCTCCTTCCCCTCCGCCCGCCCTTCGCTTCAGCTGCATGGCGCTTGGTCAGAGTGCACACCTGTGACATCAGTGGAGGGGTAGGGGGAGTGTGTGTGGGGGGGGCGTGACCCGAGAGCTCCCACGCCCACTGCTGCATCAGTCAGAGCTGCCCCTCTGCCCACACTTGGGTCCTTCTCAACAGCCCTGCCACCCCGGGGATGGTCACCAGCAGCAGGTCAGTGAGAGGGGGAGGAGAAAATCTCTGGGCTCCCAGTTGTCCAATCCTGCCCCAGCCCGCAGCAGAGAACCCAGGTCTCCTGGCTTCCCGCTTCCCTTCGCTCAAAACATGAAGCTTTTCTCCTTAGCACTGGGTGGAGACGGGGAAAGCATCACCTGGTGGTGAGCGGTTCTATCGCTTCTTCCAGGGCTAGCCACAGAGCTAAACGTGCTCAGAAGTTCTAGCTGTTCCCCCCGATCTGCATCTCTCTCTCTCTCCACCCCATCTATTTATTTAGTTATCCCCATCCACCCCCTCTCTCTCCGCAGACACGCTATCTAATCTAATCTATCTATGAATCATCTGCTCTGACTCTGTTTATCACCCGAGAAGGGATCTTCAAAATTGATGGGCAGACCCAGTTCTGCATCAGGAGGGGGCTGTGGCCTGGGGTTTAGGGGAACTGGCGTAGCGGGTTGTGAGGAGTCCGGGTCTGGCTAGCAGGGGGCTGTGTGTTGCGATTGCTCTGTCATTTCTCGCTCTCTTTCCTTTCCATGAGTCAGAGCCCGTGCCCCATGTGACAAATGGAAACACACAACTGCGGTGACACCCCTTCTTTGCCCCTCTGCAGCTTCCCTGTAGGTTTCCCTTTAATATCAGAAGCACCCCATGCCAGAGAGATTTTCACAACTTCAACAATCAACTTGTGGAACCCACAGACAGCATGTCCGGACATAGCCTGCCCCCAGTACGGAGTAAGTGAAGGGGCAGATATCAGAGTGGAGAGGCACTAGGGTTGATTCATGGTGGTCAGGAGGGGGCAAATGATCTCACTGTGGAAACTGGCTACTCCCGAGAGCTACCGATCGATCACCAATCACTTTGGAGTGGGAAAGGCGACCGTTGGACTCGTGCTGATGGACGTGTGCAGGGCCACCAATCACAGCCTGAGCCAGAAGCCCACGACTCTGGGCAACACGTTGAAACCGTTGATGGCTCTGCATGGATGGGCATCCCTCATTGCGGAGGGGCGATAGATGGCATGCATGTTCTACTCCTGGCCCCCTAACCTCTGAGTACATTAACAGGGAGATGTATTTCTCCATGGTTCTCCAGGTACTGGTGGTCCACTTGATTGTTTCATAGACATTGACACAGGCTGGTTCGGAAAGGCGTAGGATCTTTTGGAACAACGGTGTACGTATTGCGTAGGATCTTTTGGAACAATGGTGTCATGATATTGGATTTTAAAGGTCATTGCAGCACCCATTGGGGGTGCCCCAAAAGTTGGTACAAAGGGGGCCATGTGAGGTGTCAAAGAAAAACTTGTGTCCTACTGATTCTGTATATGCTAGTCATGTACTTGTGTAATATCTGTATGTGGAGTTATAAATATGTACAATTGAGACAGAGCAATTGGCAAAGAACAGGAAACAGGGAGATGGGAGGCCATCTCTCTCTAAGAAAAGTCTTCTCACAATGTGTAAGCAGGGCATAGTTTAGTTAGCCCATCAGGTTTTATTGTTTTCTGGTTGGGGAATTTGGAACTGATGTCTGTGCTGTTAAAAGTGGGGTTTTCTCTCTTTTGTAACTAAGTTTTGACCCCATGGAGGGGTGTCCCCCATGAGTATATCAATTGGTAGCTCTTACCATCTAGCCACTTCAACGATGCTTGCAACTATAGTTTTGTTTTGATAATAAAAGTTTGTTTCCTTTTTCTAATTAACCTGGTATTGGTTCATTTTTGTGTCCTGGAAGGTCTGTCTGACTAAGGGCCCGCTATCACAACTGCCGCTTCTTTTTCTCTTTTCTCTTTTTCAAGCTCTTTTGGGGAAAAGAGCTTGGGGTACCCCTGAGGTTTTAGGGAGGAGGTTTCCCAAGTGATCTTGTCATGAATCATGAGCCGTGTGAATAGTTAGCATGAGTGGATCGACAGTAAGTGAGCTGAAGAGAGGCCATGCCGAGGTGCAGGCAAGAACCTCAAAGGATTATGGACTTGTTTACAACTTTAAGGAAAAGGACTGTGAAATAAAAGTCTGTGTGTGCTAAGGCAGCGTTTTCAGATAAGAAAAAGTAGCAAGGGAGAACCTAACCAAGGACACACTATTGTTTCTCACTAGTAGTGAGACAAGCAAAATTGGGTGGTGCAAAAACTGGGTGTTTCTGGATGGGTTGTGGACACACCAGTAAGAAAAAGGGGGTGTCACTAACGAACATCACTCCACCTGGACAGTGTGCAACCAGTGGATGGCATCCCACCGGACTGGCCGCTGCTGAGGGGATACAAACCCACCATTTCCCCCACGAGTTGGACTCCATCGATCCGGCATATTGGGGTGACGTGCACGTCGGACTTCCGCCTCAACCAAATGAACCAACATTACCTGGGGTCTGGCCAGCCCCAGAGGGTGAGCATGAGTGTGAGTGTGAGTGTGTGTCTTAAATTGAATTAAGAATTAGACCACTAAATTGGGTTAAGGATTAGATGTAGATTGTTAATTATTCCGTGTAAATATTGCTTTTAATGCCTTTTAATGCTTGTGATGCCTTTTAATGTCTTTTAATGCTGTTTTAATTGTGCTTAGTACTAAATATACATCTAGTGCTTTTAAAACTGCTCCTGAATTAAGTGCAATAAAACTTGTTAAAGGTATGTTTAAGATACTGTGAAAGACTCTTTTGTTCTGTGAATGCTAATCCAAATGCGTAGTGTGATACGGCTTGATCAACCGGCTCACAGCGCCCTCTTGTGACAATCTCTTCCCTGGTTTTCTTGGAATTACTTGGGTCGTGGCAGCGAATGTTCCCCAAAATCCGGGTATTAGGATTTTGGGGGGAAGTTTTTGTATGAAAGCCCATAGAGATAAGGTTGGATGGGGAAGGGGCAGGGAAGGGGTGTACCGGGTGCCGAGTGGGGAGCAGATGGAGAACACAATGTGTTGGCAGCGAGAGGGGGTGCATGGAGAACAATTTTGGGACACCGGCTATGGCGGGGGGGTGGAGAGTCACAGAACTGCTCTCTCTGCAGTGCTTGCGGTGTGTCAGCTTGGCTCTCTGCAATGCTTAAGAGCCGCTCCGTGGCTACATTCGGCGTTCTCCTGCCCCTCCACTCCTTCGATTCTCTCCTTTCAGCAGCAGCCTCACCCCTCAAAGCACAGGTACTTCTCCGAGAACACTCCCCTGCCCGGTGCATCACACGGCAGGCTGGGACCCCCAGGTTAGACCTGTGGAGCCCAAATGCTACATCTCGCAGCGGGACCATTGGTACCACCAGTCAGAGTCCTGGCATGGCCCAGTTTAAACACAGGCACGGTTCACATACCTAGCACTGGCTGGCTCTCCCAGGGCATGTGCACATAAGACACAAGACCATCAAAGTGGGGAGTTAGTCACTGGGGCAGGGGATTTGATTGGGGCAGGGCCCGACTGCAGTTGCATCTTGGGGAGAGCCCACGTGCAGGGGGCCCTAAAATCGGTAACGTCCACACATTTGCCACAGGCTGCGGTAGCCCTGCAAGAGATTTCACGGCTGCGAGTGAGAAGAGAAGGGAGGGTTTTCAGCAAGGCGGTGGCTTCCATCCTGGCCCTTACAATGCCCCCGCCACACCCTCTTATGGCCCAGCGGTGTTGGAATGTTGCCCCGGACCGGAGAGTGAACACAGCAGCTCTACCAAGGAACCTGCAGCGGCAAATAGCCCAGCGGCTGCATGACATCTTCAACGAGATCTGCAAGGCTGATTACTATGAAGAGAGAGATTCCATCAACATGCTGTCCCACGGCTGAGTAGCCCTGGGTCAGCGCTAGCAGCACACAGACCCACGCCTGCTTTTGGCAGCCCTGCCGCCCTCCACAATGCGCTTCAGCCCTTCCAGAAACCAGAGCCATTGACGTGGTGTGTCCTTTGCTGTTTGTGCTTCCCCAGGCTCCAACTGCTCCTCTGGGGTAGGAAATAGCTCCAGGTACATGCATCTGAGGATGCTGAGCCATCCTCTGGTGATGGGTCTCCCTCCCTCTTCGTATCCTCCTGGCTCGGTTCACTCTGGCATGGCCCCTGAGGCCCCAACATACCCAAGTGGTCTTTGATGCGGGGGTGAAGTTAATGTCATCCAGCTCTCTGTAGAACTGGCAGGTCATGGGCGCAGCACTGGGGCAGCAGTTTTGCTTCCCGTGCCTTGGGGTAGCCATTCTGCAGCTCCTTCACTTTGACCCTACACCGCAGTGTCCCCCAGTCGTGTCCCCTTTCAGTCATGCATCTTGAGATCTGCCCGTAGGTATCTCCATTCCTAAGGCTGGAACATAGCTGGCACTGGACTGATTGCTGATGAGGTCCAGCACCTTGGCGTGGATCCAAGCTGGGGGTCTCCTGGTGCGTGGAGCAGGCGTGATCCGCTGGAGAGACATGCTGAGAACACAACATGCCTCACTGAGCAAATAGGGACTTTCAAAATCCCAGGGTTGGGGGGTATAAAAAGCAATAGGTTTGGAATGGCCTTTTTGCGTTAGTGTTAAGGAGCCAACCACAGCAGACATTACCCTTTTTCCTTTTGTTTTGTAGTTTGGGATGATAGGGTCCAGTCGAGACCAGTATTATGTTTTGATATATATAACCTTGCGCTCTCTCTCTGTTTTGTAACCTAGGAAACCAGGTAAGTATGGAACTGTTCTACCTTGGTGTGTCTCTTGCTTATCCTCATTGGCTCTGCATAACATCTTCAGGATCAACCTCCTTGTAATCTCTGTAACCTGCTAGTTTGTAGTATAGGAATTTGTTCATTTAATTAGAAATTATATAAATAATAATTAAGGGTGGTTGTAATTATATTCCTTATTTGCTTATTAATATTCATGTTACGGGAGTTAACATTACTAAATAAGGTTTTCGGAAAATTAGCGATAGACATGTGAATTAACATACTAAAATAGATAAAAGATTCTAACTACTGCCGGGTTGTGGCCACTCGGACAGTGTGCTGAATGTCCGAGGTAAACGTGAGTAGGCAATAAAGCAATTCCTTTTCCCCCATCCGATCCTGGGTCACCTGTTTCTTCTCTAACACAGAGGGATGCCAATGGTGGGCCTGAGGGTTGGTCACCGGGGGCAGAGCCAGCCCGAGCCATTTTGGTGCCCCGGGCCCCAGGTGCACGGCACCGCCCCCGGGACGCACGGCCTTGCCTCCAGACGCACAGCGCATGCATGAGCCCGCCCCCAGGATGCGCGGCCCCGCCTCTGGGCGCACGACGCGTGGGCAGAAGCACAGTGCATGCGCTGCCCAGTCGGCCTGGCCACCGCCAATGGCGCGCCGCCCGGGACGGGCTGCGCCTGGCCGTGCAGGGCCCTGCGGCTGCGGGGGCAAGGCCTCTGCTGGCCGGTGCTGCAGGGCTTAACACAGCCCTTGCCCTGCGCAGCCCCTGTAGCCTGCTGGGAGCTGGGCACCCCCCGTAGGTTAGGGCCCTGTGCAGCTGCCCGGCTAGCCCACCCCTTAGTCCGGCCCTGACCGGGGGGAGGAGGGGCAAGATAGTGGAGTTCAAACCAATGACCAGAGAGACAAGAACAGGCCTTGTGAGACAAATACTGGAGGCCTGTCACAGAGCTACTGGCCATCCTCGCTATAAGTCCAAGATACGTTCCAAAAAACTTGGAGCGAAAAGCGGGGAATTGTTTTCCTATGGCTGACTTCCATTTGCGCAAATTGGGGGGATTTTTGTGCAGCTTAGGAATGGGGGGACTTATAACGCATCAGTTCCTACAAGCATCAACGATGTTAGCACGGAACGGATGCATACCGGGGCGACTTACAGCAGGGACGCCCCGTATAGCACCCCACAGCATCTGTCATCCACACCGCAGGGCTGTATCCAGAGCCCAGCAAGCTCTGTGCTTCTTGCTGTGGTGGTTTACCTGGAGCCCAGCAATAGCAGAGCTAGCGTGCACTAAGCCCCTTGCTCGTGTGGTGTCCACCCTGGTCAGACAGGAGTGACGGGGTTGGGGGCTGATTTACCGCATGGTAGCTTGCTGGTGTGGAGACGGGGCGCAGGCTGATTATGCTGAAAATAATCAGCATAACGGCTTTGCGCAAGAGGGTTTTTCTTGCGCAAGAAGGGGCAGCGTAGACAGCCCCGTCTTGCGCAAGAGCCTCTTCCGCGAAAATGGCGGCTCCTTAGCTATGCAAATGAAGCTCGGCGATATTCCAACGCTGAGCCTCAGTTGCATCGCTCTGGCGCAAGATCGCGCCAGTCTAGACACAGCCCTATAGAATCCCTTCTTGTCCTAACCCCTCGCTTCGCCCACCGACGTGGCTTCCTCGTCCTTGGGCTGGTTCCAGCGCTGATGCTACAGAGCTTCCACCCCGTGACTCCTTCCCTGCGCTCACGTCACGTTCCCCGGTCCCTGTTCCTCATTCCCCTACTCCCAGTGCTCACTGTCCCATTCCTCCTTTCCCCTTCCTGCTCCCACTCCTCCTCCGCAGAAGGGCCAAATATACCTGCCCCAGGCCCCTCCCTTATAACTTATGGCCACGTTCCGGTGGCGAGTCGGGGCCTTCGTCCTACCCCTTTGTGCCCCAGAGGAGGGGTGAGGCTGCACTCCAATGAGGGGCAGGCATCTCTCGGTTCTTTCCAGCTTTTATCTTCCTCCTCCTCCACCCCATTGCCCCTCAGTGGCTTTCTTCACCTTCCTTTGAGATAAGGAGGTGAGGCAGTTGTCAGGTGTGAGATCACACTCTCACCATATCCTGTGACACTATTAGCTCCTGCCCTTATCTGTGTGCTGTACTAAGTGTCACAACAGCATGTGGGGCGCCACACAGCACCCTTGGCCTTTGTTCCTCACACAGACCAGTAAGGGTGCAGGCCCACTCCGGGCCCGACGGCAGAAATCCCTCTACCCCCTTCCCTCACGCGGGTTACAGAGTTAAATGGCATGTCCAGCGGTCCCAGTCTATGGCCCGGGAATTCCATCCCAGCTGCCTTAACTATCCAACATGGGCTGCCTCTTACAAAGCCTTGTCGTTCACAAAAGACAGGACTATGCAGCACTTTAAAGACTAACAAAATAGTTTAATAGGTGATGAGCTTTCGTGGGCCAGACCCGCTTCCTCAGATCAAATTGTGGAAGACAATTGGCACGACCATATAGACCAAAGGGACACAATGAAAAAAAGTGAACACATATAAAATTGACAAATCAGATTTTAGAACGGAGGTGGGGTGAGGGGGGAAGGTTAGTGTCTATGAGATAATGATATTAGGGGTGATAATTGGGATAATTATCTTTGTCATGGGTAAGATAATTAGCATCTTTGTTAAGGCCCATTCGTAAAGCGTCAAATTTAAGCATGAATGACAGTTCTGACGCTTCCTTTCTAGTTTGGTGTTAAAGTCTCTTTGAAGCAGGATGCATGTAGTCAGGTCGTTGAGACAATGCCCAGTCTGGTTGAAATGGCAAGAAACTGTTTTTTCTTCGTGAAACTGTCTGATGTCTGTGTTGTGGGCATTGAGTCTTTGACAGACTAACACGGCTACCTCTCTATTACTTGTCGTTCACAAGCAGCCCTGGATTTGTGACCACTTAGCCAGGAAAAAGTTGGGAGCCACCCAGCTAAACTGCATGAACACTGCAATTGCAGAGACGGACAGCAGCACATCTCCCAGAAATGCACCGTTTTACGTGGCTCTGGGCCTCCTCTGGAACAGGGGGAATCCACTAATTAATTCTGGCAAAGGAAAGTGGCCACTCAGCCGATTCCCCAAGCCCTTTAGGCCAGGGGTCTCCAACCTGTGTAAGCACAAGATCACTTTTTTCACTGAAGTGTACTCTGTGATCTACCTCAAACCCAAATGACCTGCCCCACCTCCTCCGTGCCCCTGCCTCCCCTCACTCTGTCCTCTCTCCCTTTCCCATTCTCTCTCTCTTTCACCAGGCAGGGGGAGAGGTGTGGGAGAAAAATCAAATAACTCCAATTGTGTCTAAGGGGGGACCGTGCA
>CM057848.1:118836879-118846993 GCA_030068395.1 Apalone spinifera
GCAGTGCTGGCACAGGTGTTGCGGGTCTTCTTGACCATCGTAGGCCTCCCTCTGGCAAACTCCCTCTCACACTCCCCTGTCTGCAGCTCCTGTCCGCTTCCCATCATCTCCATAAAACCCCCAGTGTCCCTAAAGCCCAGACCTTGCATAGGTCTGCTATAGAGCAAGGATGACATCATGGCTGGTAGGTGAATGTCTCTACAAGCGTGTTAACCTATGGAACTGCCTGCCGCTGCATTGCCATTCATTCTGCGCCTCTCTCTGTCTCTCCCTCTAGGGGGTTTGAAGGTGGCAGCCCCTCCTGGATGGGGAAATCCATCATTTCAACCATGCCCAGATTTGGTACCTTCCTCCCCTTCCTCCTCTTCATCTTCCCTGGGGCTTCCTCCCATTGTCAAACATACACGGGCAATGAATGCAAGAACCACACGGCCTTTGTGCCTGGTCACAGCCTCGTCGGCGAGGGCATTGACGTGACCACGATGGAAAGGAAGGGAGCCTACCTGGTGGACAGCAGCACCTGGCAGCACCCAGATGACACCTGCACCCTGTGCCGGAATAAACTGCAGGGCGGGCAGTTGCAGAGGCTGCCGCTGGCGGCGGTGGACTGGCGGGTCCGTGTCTCATGCCGCAGGAAACTCAGCAGCTCGGTGCAGCAGTCGGGGATGGGCATGATGGAGTCGGCGGCGTCCGCGGTGCAGAACGACTGGAAGGTGGGGCTGGACGTGCCTGTGAAGCCCAAAGTGAACGTCCAGGTGGAGCTGGCCGGATCGCACTCCAAACTGGCCAATTTTGTGGTGGAGCATTCGCGGATGGACAAGTACAGCTTTGTGAGACACGAGGTCTCCTGCGGCTATTACCAGTGAGTGCCGGGCTGGGTCGGGAGGGCTCAGCTGGAACAGGGGTCACAGCCACAGCACAGTGCCAGGGACATTCCCCCCTAGGAGGTGCTGATGTGCACCAAGGTTGTGTCATTTTTGGTGGTGCCCAGAACAGGTCCAATCAGACGTAAGCTCCAACTTGCCCTCTAGCTGGGTGGTGCCCTACACACTCATGTCTCAGGTCCCACACGTACTCCAGCCCTTCCCAAAATCTCCCTCCCCAGCTCTTCTCTTCAGTTCCCATTCATCCTCTATTGCATTCGGTCAAGGCTAATTCTGGCACGATAAATGCAGAAGTGGGGGGCTCAGAAAAGCAACCCCAAAGCTTTATCTCTCCAGGGTTTGGTGTAAAGCTTGCCCCCAAAATCCTAAAAACCTAGATTTGGGGGATAAAAGTCCACTGCCATCATCAAGTGGTTTTGGACCCACAAACAGGGGTGGACACTTGAAATCACCTCCATGTCACCCCAAGCTCTTTACTCCAAAGAGCTTGAAAAAGAAAGAGAAAATACAAGCTGCCGTCTGTGGCTGCTGTCCCCTAGTCAGAGGCCTGCAGATCCCACAGACAGACTTTCCAGGACGCAGAACTGAACCAAGACCAGGTTAGTAAAAAAGAAAGCACGTTTATTATGAGAACAAGATAACAGTTTCTAACAGGATTAAGGTGACTGGATGGTAAGAGTGACAAATTAACAAACTCATGCGGGATTCCCATGGGCTCATTACTTAGTTGCAGAAGGGACACAAAACCCACAGACCTTAGATCCAAATTCCCACAACAGGAAACTGTAAACCGGATTTATTGACACTTTGCCCAACTTACACCATTTGAAGAGTCTTCTCGTTGGAGAGAAACTTGACTTCTGTCTCCCTCAGAATCTAGAGAGCGAACTGGCAGAGGGAAGGAGGGAAAACCCCCAAATCCCTTTGTCTCAGTTTGAAATCCCTACCTGCATTTCTGCGGCTGACCAAATACCTGGCTAGGTACAGGGACACAGGTAAGACCTGCTGGCCATCACTCATAACCACGACACACCCCCACCCCATACAGTTCCACGTCTGCCCCACCATCTCCCCCCAAGTACACCCCATTTTCACTCATCCTCCTCCCTCCTGAACCTTCCTGAACACCATCTAATAGTATCTAGGCACTCCAGAAGCAGCAGGAGAGCAAAGGGGAAGGCAGGCTGGAGCGAGGGGAGCTTGGTCTAGCCCCCACTCACTGTTCCCTGTGCATTCTCCAAGGCATGGCGCCGCCAACACATCTGCTCCAAGGCCTGCCTTCCTGAGCATCGGCAGAGGCTGGGCGTCACGGGCCCGTGGGACCTGCTGCTGGTGGAGTTGCTGGTTCCAACCCAGCCTGGGAGGCAGGACAGGCTGGCTCTTGGACACGGGCCTTTTCCCCTCTGGGGGGTGCCAGGGCGGGGGGACGACTGGTTCAGAGGAATGGGGCACAGGGCCCTTCCCTTCCAGATGGCACCATGTCTCCAAGAGAAGGTCTTATGCCCCAGGGAAGGGGACTGGCCAGCAAGGAAGGCCGGGAATGGGACAGGGGGCTGGGACTGGAGAGCTAGGGGGGATTTTCCTCTCCTGTGTGTCAGGGCTCCTGGTGACCTGCCGTGGCCAGAGCATGGGAAGTCCATAAGGACTATCAAGTAGCTGGCAATGTCCCCAGCAAGGCAGCGGGTGCAGTAGGCTGGGAGGCTGTTCTGAGAAGGAGCCACATGCTTAGTCCTTTCCTCGTGGGTTGACCAGGGCTGTAGGATGCCCCAATAACCATCTCAGCTGACTGGCCAGGCTGAGCTCACTCTGCACCTTGTGTCCCTGGGCAGGTTCCGACTCAGCGAGATGCCCCCGCTCACCGGCCATTTCACTGATGCCGTGGAGAACCTCCCAGAGCAGTACGACAGCAAATCCAAGGTGGAGTACCAGCAACTCATCAACAGCTACGGCACCCACTACGTGTCCCAGGTGCGGCTGGGGGGCCGGGCGCGGGATGTGACGGCCGTGCGGGTCTGTGAAGCAGCGCTGAGCGGCTTGACAGATGACAAGATCAAGGACTGTTTGAGTGTGGAGTCGTCTGTGAGTATTGGATCTGGCTCAGTCAATGGTGGGTATAGCCAGTGCGAGGAGGAGAAGAAGAAGGGGAAGGTTCGGGGAAGCTTCCACGAGATGTATCAGGAACGCCACGTGGAGGTGGAGGGAGGACACAGCACGACCGACATCCTCTTCTCCGGGATGGACGCCAAAGTCTTTTCAGCATGGGAGGAGAGTCTCAAAGCCAGCCCCGGCCTGGTGTCCTATTCCCTGCAGCCCATCCACAGCCTGGTGGAGCAGGATAACCCCAAGCGGGAAGAGCTGAGTCGGGCGGTGAGTGAGTACATCACTAAAAGGGCCCTGTGGAGGAATTGCACCCAGAGCTGTCCCCCAGGGACCCAGCGCAGCGCCCACGACCCCTGCTCCTGTGTCTGTCCTGGGGATGTGGTGACCAACGCCATGTGCTGCTCACGGGAACGTGGGCTGGGGAAGCTGACGGTGACCGTGAAGAAGGCCACTGGCCTGTGGGGAGACTACATTACTGCTACAGATGCTTTTGTCAAGGTCTTCTTTGAGAGCAGGGAGCAGCGAACCGGCACCATCTGGAACAACAACAATCCTACCTGGAACGTCCACTTGGACTTCAGCACCGTCCGCCTCACCAGCACCAGCAAGATCCGCGTGCAGGTCTGGGACGAGGACAACAAGTACGATGATGACCTGTTGGGAAGCTGCGACATCCCGCTGGAGTCTGGGGGGCCCCACCACAAGGATTGCTACATGAACCACGGCCGCGTCTGGTTCCAGTACAGCGTGCACTGTGGGCCCCACCTCGGGGGTCAGGGCTGCTCTGACTATGTCTCCCAGCCACCCCCACAGAGCACAGCCCAGGGGAAGGAGGCAAAGGCCTTCTGGTGAGCCCCTTAGATAGGGGATCGGAGAGGGGCCTGGGTGTGCATTGGTCAATTGCACTCTCTGTCCAAGCATTTCCTGGCTACCGCTCTGCTGATTCTATTGGGCTTCGTGCTGTCGCTCCTGCTTGGGAATCGGCATGTCCTGTGTCCGTAAGAGCCTGTCTGTTCCCGTGAGACTGTCATCCTCACAGCTCCCTCTGCGGAAATAGCCCATCGCAATCCGCCCATTTCGGATCCAGCAGCCCATTGCGTCCAATGATTGCAGCCATCGTCTGTATCCATCTAACCAACAAATCTACTGCATCCAACCAGTCCACCCCCCGCCCATGCAGCCAACTGCCAGCTAAGCAACCACCCAATGGTTGTGTTCAGTTTATCTGACTTATTGAAGCAACAAACCACCAACTGGATTTAGTGTCTCCAATTTATCCATCCTACCAAACAGACCAAAGAATGTGTCCTGTCCATCCCCCATATACATCCATCCATCCGTCTGTCCATGCCCCATATCTGTTCATCCATCGGTCCAGCCATCCATTCAGCCAATCAATGGGTGTATTTTAGTACATCCAACATGCACAACAAACCAACCCATGATTGTCTGCAGTGCATCCAAACAGCCAATGAATTTAGGTAGAATATCCAATAAACAAATCAATGTTTCCAGTGCATGAAAACAACCAATGAATTTCTCTAGAGCAGATAATGTGACATGCCAGCCTGCCAGCCAACCAATTAATGTGTTTATTACATAAGAAATATCTGGTCAGCCAATGAACGAAAGAATTGAGGGGCTCCAATATAACCAGACAACCACACAAGATGTATTTAGCCAATCCAGCCTACCTGCCAAACAAAGTATCCAATGCATCCGTCCAGCCAACTGACCAGTGTGTGCGCGTCCTATTCTCAGCCTACGACTGTATGGTTGGGCGCTATCTGTACGTCTGTCAGGTTGTCACACGAGGCTCGGGAGTGTGCTGATTGGGCCAAAAGCAACCCATGGGCTGTGGATTGAGAAGCACTGATCTAACTAACCATCCAACCGATGTCCTAAGGAATGTCCTAAAGCCAACCAATTAGTCAAACGTTTGGTTGGCGGTGCGGCCCATCCACCGCCCCGTCTATCCCCACCCATTGTATTTATCTGTCTGGTGTAGCCACTTAAAAGGTGCACAGCTCAGCCCTGTCTTACTGTGGCTTCAGGGATTAACCCTCTGAAGAAACCTGAAAACTCTCCAGAAATGAGCGTGATTCTAAACACACAGCGGGTGGGCTGGGCTCCAGGGGGACCTTACAGGCTGGTCCCTAACTGTCGTTTCTATTGCTTTGCACAGTTATCTAACAGTCTTCGGTTAGTTATGGAATCATGAATTCACTGACCATCCAGCTGGCTTTATTCTGCTCGGTTGGCCATCAGAAATAATGACATTTCCCTCATAATCAGTAGGAGTCAGAGTGAACACCCAGAACAACATAGCCTATGATTCTGGCTGTCAGCAGGCTTAAGGAGATGGCACTGCATTCAGATCACATGGGGAAGGGTGCAGTCCCCCTACATGAAGGATGAAAACATATTCTTTACTTACACCTACGTGTGTCTACTGGAAATCTAGCTCAATAGCTTCATGGTGCACCTTATTGATGGAGGGAGAGTGGTTAACTCTGAACCCTACTGACTGCAAGTTAAATATCTTCAGCATGGAAAACTGCCATGCACTCTGCAGCTTCACTGCAAAACGATTTGCTTCTGGGGGCATTCCAGGTCTCTCGGTCTTTGGGAATGTATCTCCCTGCTTCAATACACTTTTCTGAAAGCATATTTCGAAGCTGGAAGCCTTTGTAATTCTTCTAACCTCAGTGGGCTGCATCGCATTGTAGAGTAGAAACGAGCGGGTGCGATGCCGGCTTGGGAACACTAGCGGCTGCCAACTCCCCGTCTCTGTGGGCTGCAGGTGGTTTCAAGGGCCCAGCTGCTGGACAAAGGCAGGTTGGGAGGGCTCGGCCCCGATTGCATTGCAGCACGAGCTGCACTGGTGCACACCCATGGCTCCCAGGGCAAGATGCAGCTCGCTCTCCAGCACTGGGAGACGTCCATTTAGTCCCCCCGCCCATGGGGATTGTAAGGGGGGACTGGGAGGCAGCATCCTGTGGTCTACCAGCAGTCCCACATCTCCCATGACTCCTGCCCCTGCCCATGAGGCTCCTTCGCAGCCCTCGCTATGAAACCCGGTGCCCTCTTCCTTAGGCAGGGAGGGGACTCAGCGATATTCCCACAGGAGACCCACACGGCTCCAGCCACTGAGGCGAGGTGGCGACTGTAGTGGGGACGCGGGGGGAGCTTTCACCACTTCAGCGTTCGTTTGGTTGTGGAGGGCAACCTGTTCTCCCCCATCCTCCGGACCACGACGCTGGGGGTTGCGGAGGTTGCGACAGGGTCACCTGCTGCTCCTCCGGGCTCACATGCAAGGGCGGACATTGAATCTCATCCCTGTCTGCACCCCAAGGCCGGGCCTGGAATGGGGGAATTTCTTTCATCCGGGGCATCCTTCCAGAAAGTCTGTCTGGCCTGGTGAGGGCTGTGTGTACTTTCAGCCAGCACAGCGTTGGTGGGATGTGGGGAAAGAGCACACCTCCCTTTGTCCTGGACTACACCAGCGTGCCAGCCGGTGGAGAGATGCAGGGATTCAGAACGTAGGGTGGGAGATCATGGAGCTGAAGAGGCCTCTTGCTACCTCCCTCCTCGCGACCCACCCCCGTGGCATCCATGCCTCTCTGGAGCATGCCAGGGGAAGAGGCAGCAGTTCCAAGCCCCGGACAGCCATGGGACTTGGGGGGAGTTCATTCACAGAATTATAGTAGATGAGCTTGGAAGGAGACCTCAGGACACCATCGAGACCAACCCGCTGATTAAAACAGGAGCAACCCGAACTCAGTCATCCCAGCCAGTGCTTTGCAGGCTGGGCCTTAAAAATCTGGCGGCATGGAGCTTCCAGCCCCTCCCTAGGGACCCCATCCCACTGCTTCCTCCCCCTCCTACGGAAATAGCTTTTCCTGAGATTCAACCCACACCTCCCCCACTGCAACTTGAGCCCATTGCTCCTTGTTCTGCCATCTGTCACCCCTGAGAACAGCCTCTCTCCAGCCTCTCTGGAACCCCCCTTCAGGGAGTTGAAGGCTGCTCTCAAATCCCCCCTCACTCTTCTCTTCTGCAGACTAAACACCCAACTCCCTCAGCCTCTCCTCGTAGGTCATGTGCTCCAGCCCCCGAATCATTTTGGTCACCCTCCGCTGGACCCTCTCCAATGTGTCCACATCCTTCCTGTAGTGGAGAGCTCAAAACTGGAAGCAGCACTCCAGGGGTGCCAAAAAAGCACCGAGTACTTCAGCTTTTCCCACATCATCTGTCACTACATTGCCTTCCCCATTCAGTAAGGGTCCTGCACTTTCCCTGACCTTCGGGTTGCTAACGTACCTGTCGATTCCTTTCTTTTTGTCCTTCATGTCCCTCGCTAGCTGCAGTTCCAGTTGGACTTTGGCTTTTCCGATTACACCCCTGCATGCTTGATCAGTATTTTATGCCCCTCGCTGGGCATCTGACTAAGTTCTCACCTCTTGTGAGCTTCCTTTCTGTGCTTAAGCTCATCAGAGATTTCTCTTTTAAGCCAAGCTGGTCACCTGCCATATTTGCTATTCCTCCTGCACATTGGGATGGTTTGTTCCTGTGCCCTCAGTAAGGCTTCTGTCAAATTCAGCCAGCTCTCCTGGACTCCTTTCCCCTTCATATTAGCCTCTCAAAGTTTTCAAAAGTTTTCTATCTCCTGACTACTAAAAAATCTCTGGGCATGGACTTGGCTCACTGAAGGATTCTTCTGTGTGTTCTCCTCAGACTATTTCAACCACCACCCAATATCCTGCTTCCCATCTTCACCTCTTTTCACTCCTTATCTTGCTCCTGAAGAACTGGTGTCCCAACTCGCTTCTCAGCACAGACTAAACTCATTGTAAAAGCCATTTTGCTGCAGCTACGAGCTTGGCTGGAGGATGTGACTCGCCCTGACTGGACCTACATGGTTCTGGGCCATTCCATGTTTGACAACATGTATTTTGTCCGGCATCTCCTGGAGTTTGAGTGTAGGGATGGTCTCCTGTGTGCCCACCTACCCCTGGGCTTAGAGAAGGCATTTGACAGAGTGGACTAGGAGTATTTCCTGAGTACACAGCAGGCTTTTGTCCCCAATTTGTGAGGGTTTTGCCAGGGTCCACATACTATTTGGTCAAGCTCAAATGGACCGTAATAAACCAGGCCAGGTTCAAGGGGTGTGTCAAAGCTGATCACTGTCACAGGATTGGTCCTTCAGGAACCAGAGTTGAGGCTGATCCTGTTGGTGTATGTCAATGACGTGCTTCTCTTCATTAAGGATCCGAGTGACTTAGCGTGGGCGCAGACCTGTGAGATGATCTCATCTGGTCAATTGGGTCAAGAGCTCTGCCCTGATGGTTGAGTACAAAGGGCAGACAAGATCCCCCCACTCTTGCCGTCAGCTGTTCAATGGAGCACGTGACCACTGCTCTGTTTCAGCATTTACCTTCCTCCCACACATCCTTTTCCACCGGAGAACTGTCAGGATTTGTAGGGCAGGGTGGGTACGCCCCTGCGGAGCTGGGCAAGACTTCTCCAATGCCTTTCTGGTAGCTCTTTTATTACCAACCAAGGGGCCTTCCTCGAGATCCTCCAGATCTCTCCCAGCTGCCGATCTTCTAAATTGCATGAACGCTCTAACTGTACAGAGATGGGCAGCTGCAAATCTCCCCAGAAATGCACCATTTTACAGGGTTCAAGGCCTTCTGTGGAACAGAGCGAGCTCGCGAATTAGGACACCACTTTGGCAAAGGAAAGTACAAAGGCTGCTGTGTGTCCAATGGGAGCTGATTCCCCCAGCCTCCTAGGCAAACACACGGGGAAGGAGAACCCCTCCAAGGCATTTTGCTAACTACAGAAGGGCAGACTGCGGATGACTGTAAGTGTTAGACCCAGCAGTCTAAGTTGGCTACAGAAGAAATAAAAATAGACTCGCAGTGTCAATTGCTTAGGCTGAGTCAGTCCTTGCAACCGAGTGAGAAAACTGTTGTAGGTCAGAGGTGCTAACCCCTCTGCCCTCAACAACAAAAGTTTTGCTGTGACAATGGCTGGTGTAAACTGAGCATGCTGGGGAGAAGGCTCCAACCAGCAGTGAGCAGAATCCCCTGCTGACGGGGAGGACAGGAGCGGCTATGCCCTGTGGGACCCGGGAGTTGGTGTCCCAGGAGATGCAAGGTTGGATAGATGAAAACGTCAGGGAATGAAGGGAGAAAAGGAAATCTCAGATGTGCTCACAGCAATCCTGGGCCATGTCCCGCAGTGCCCCCTTTCCCCACTCTCATCACAGCCTGCCCCACGGAGTCACCTCATTGGGCTTGCTCCCGATTGCTCCGGGGTTCTTCTGGGTTTAGAGCGGGGGTCCTGAAGCGCCAGCTAGACTCAGGCCAGAACTCGGGGGTGCTGCGGTGCAGGGAGCAGGGCTGCGCTCAGCAGAGGGTGCTCCCCTCTGGCAGGCAGGGCTGGCCCCAATGTCTCCATGCCGGGTTTGGGTTCCCTTATGCCTCTCTAGCTCCTCACACCCTGCGAGGTGTCTGTGCTGGCCACAGCTTCCCGATCAGTGGGCTGTGGCTGGGCCGTGCAGCGGGGCCGGAGCTGAGCCCTGTGGGGAGCGCAGGGGGGGCTTAGACAACGAGAACCTCATAAGACTCAGTGGGGAGTTGGTCCAGCTACAAAGTGCATCTCCCCCCACAGGGCACAGCCCAGTCCTAGGCGCCGGCGGGTCGTGGGGCCAAACTCGAGCTCAGCTCTGGAGGCAGGTGAGTTGCGGGTGGGTCAGCTCAGACTCCGGTCGAGATTAGGGCCCCATCGCGCCAGGCACTTTTCAGACCCCGGCCATGACTGGGGACGTTGCTGCAAAGGTGACTGCTCAGTCTGTGGCTGAGAGTGGGGACCCCCATGCACAGACACAGCACAGCTGAAATTGGGGGGAGAAGGGGCCGTTACGCCAGGTGCTGCGCAGACTTCAGCCAGGATTGTGTTCCCCAGACCGCCCCTCTGAGCCACTAGCCCCACTCCCCTCCCAGAGTGGTAACCCAGGAATCCTGACTCCCAGCACCCCCGCTCTAACCACTGGACCCCACTCCCCTCCCAGCGTGATAACCCAGGAATCCTGACTCCCAGCACCCCTGCTCTAACCACTA
>CM057848.1:118948885-118963861 GCA_030068395.1 Apalone spinifera
CCCCCCCCCCTCGGGCAGAGCAATGGAGGATCGCTGTCACACTGCGAACAACCGGGAGCGATAACCTCAGAGCAGCAGAGGGCTGAGGCTCAGGCAGGCGTGAGGCCGGGGACTCCTTGGCTTCCAGCAGGCGATGGGGAGGTCTAAAGAGCTGAGGAACCCGGGTTCCATCGCTGGCTCTGGGAGGGGCGTGGGCTCTAGTGCGACGGAGCCCTGGGCAGTAGGAGCCAGGGCTCCTGGGTTCTCTTCATTGACTGGATCCCCTTGGTGTGCCGTGGAAAGAAACCCCCGCGGGAACCCCTTGGCCGTAGCTCCGCTGGGGGGAGCGGGGCCGGCCCCCACTGATGTGACCCCACGGCACGCCTGGGATTTCCCCCGCCGAAGCTCTTGCTCCTCCTGCTTGTCTGGCATGGACCCAACCCAGCTGCCAGATCCTTAAGCCTGCCATTAACGTCTCTCTCTCTGTCTCTCCTCCCCTGCTTCCTGGACGGCTGGGGTAATGTAGAAGAAAATTATGATTATAATTTGTTGCGTGGTCCTTGGAGTAGTTCTTGCTTCCACAATTGGGGGGACTCTGGGGTTGTAAATTAAAGCAAAACATATATAATAATAATATAATAATAATTTAAAGACAAATTGTACATGCAATGGCTATAACAGCACATGTTCCAGCTACCTATCCACACACCCCTTGTGGGTCAGCAAATCTAAGTTTCTTGTTCTCCACCACCCTTCCATCCATCTCTCCATCTCCCGGATGCCTGGGTTCACCCTGGATCTTTTGCCATCCTTGATCACTGGTAGGAGGGGGGTGGATTTGTCTCACAACCAACCTTTGAGCTGACAGTGACCCAAAGCTTTGGTTCCTCTTCGCACCGGGGTTGAGTCTGGCGGGGGTGGGTGGTGATCTGCCCTGGGCTAGCCCTGTCATCTTTCGGGTTCTGCTTGAGCTGGTGGGGCCAGTAGAGAGGGGAATCCCCGTCACTCAGTCGTTATAGGAAAAAAATGCCCGGTGAAATAGGTGAAAAACTAGCCCAACGGGATAGCACGCTGTCATGGTAAGGAATGCCAGAGTGGCTGCCAATCAGCCGTTCTGAAACAATACCTGAGTATTCTAGGAAATACTAGAGTAACTGAGTATTAGCATCGATACTAGCACCCGGTGGAAAACAGCAGGAGTCCCCCATCTTTCGTTATAGAAAACAGTACCTACAAATGATCTGAAAGACGAGAGCAGCAAAATATTGCAATATCCGCACAAAAATATTCCGGAATCTCTGAAGGAAAACTAGATTGCTACGCAAAATACTAGAGTAACAGAAAAGGCAGGGTCGATACAAGAGCGCTGAGGAGTTCGAGAGCCCCCAAGAATACCCGAGTATGAATGACGCACGGGCCCCGCCAAATGAATCCTGCAGTACCCAGGGAAAGTAGAGGCCTAGTGTTAGCATGGAAAGGCTGCTGCAGGAGACCCTAGCGTTCTAGTATCAATGCTGCAGTATCAGACAGGCCTTGCGGCCGTTCCTAAGAATGCTGCTAGCGCTCAGGCTACTTTGGTATCGATGCTACCGACGCCGGGGGTATTAGAGCACTAGGACCCAAACGGCGTCAGCTGCCGGATCCGGGAAGACGGAAGTATTTATGCTCCACCCCCAGGAATGCTAGAGCAATGATACCGCAGAAGCCAGGGCGGCTGGAGCGGCCTCAGAGAGTTACAAGTGGCCCTGGGTCAGAAGAGATAAGAGGGTTATAAAGCACTCGGGTTCCCAAAGACCAGCCAGGGTCCCTGCCCTGGGGGAGAGCAGGGCTACCCCCGCCCATGCCTCTTTCCCCTTCCACGTGCCGGGGGCGGTTGTGGCCACGACGCCAGTGCCGCGGCAAACAGAAACGCTCGGGGGGGGCAGCCCCTCCTTTGCACGAGAGCGGCTCGGGCGGCAAGCGAGCGGTCGCTTGCTAATGCTCAGGAAATGGGACGCTCTCCCCCAGTGTCAGATCTGCGCCCCCACAAGGCAAATTAGGGTACCCCCCTTCCCCCCGCACCAAGGCAAACCGCCCAGCGCTGGAGGGTCCTGAGAACTGATCTCCGATACAGCCACCCGAGGGCAATGCTGGCTCTTCACCAGTGGTGGGCAGCCTGCAGCCGGTGGGCCCCCTCCCCATGTGCTTCTGGTGCACTGCGGCACCGGAGCCCTGCTCTTCCTCCTCCTCCCCCACCCACCCAGCACTTTCGGGGCACCATGAACCTGCTCTTTCTGGCTGTTCATGCGGGGGAGGGGTAGGGGGGGAGCGCGAATCAGGCGCTCCAAAAGTGCTGGGAGGGAGGGGGAGCTGGAGGAAGTGTGGGGCTGCGGTGCCCCAGTGCACCAGAGAGACAGGGGGAGGGGAGCAGGCAAGAGATGCACAGGTGGAAGGTAGCCCACCACTGGTCACTGAGATGGAGGAAGGCCACTAGTCTTGGTTGCCCGTCTCTGCTCCGCACCCTAAGCCCTCCCAAAACGCTGGCGTCGAAGGGCTCCCAAGCAGTCCCCCTTATGGAAAGCCAGAATAACCCACAAAAGGAATAGCAGCCCCCAAATTCTGACCCCCTCCTCAAACACTAGGATAAGGGCTCCCCCAAACCCCACACCCCTATCCAATTGTACAATCATAAGGGCTGCCAGCTACTGTACCTCCTCATAAATCTGCAGCAATACCAGTGATGACTGGCTATCCAAATCGTACACCCTTGTAATACACATTCGGGGCGGAGGGAATACCACAATGGTCTCAACTAATGCCAGCTCCCAAACACTACACCTTTATGCAAATGCTGGGACACCGTACAGTAATAATTGGCCATTATTAGTAATCAATGCTAAATGGCATGTCCAGGGGGGAAATGTTGCAGTATTGTAGAGTAATACTGACCTGGTCCCAGGATAACACGTTTATTTAAAAATACTAGAGTAATACCAAGTCCAGCTGAACATGCAACGTTATGCCTGCGAAAAGAAAAAAATGCAGCACTCTGGAGTGGAAGTATGGGGCCAAGTAACTATGTTCTTTATAAATATACTAAGGTACTATGGAGTACAAATGGAGATCTAATTAGCATCTCTTTGAGAAAAATACCATGGTAGTTTTTAGTAATATTGGCTTGCCGGGAGCTACCTTACTGTAAACACACTATAGTAATCTCAAATAGAATACCCCTTATTTCAAAAGAAGCATGGAATAGAACAATGAAATCCAAAATCTGCATTCCTGTCAACGGATTCTCGTAGGGCATCTTAGTGTCCGTCTAGACGACAGGCTTTTGTCGACAGTCTTTGTCGACAGATACCGTCGACAAAGCTTCTGTCGACAAAGAGCGTCTAGACGACAGCCAGTTCTGTCGACAAAACAAGCCGCTTTGTCGACATGAGAGTGTAGACGCAAAGGACCGCGTAGATGCAAGAACGCCTTCTGTCGACAGAACTCTGTCAACAAAAGGCGTTATTCCTCGTAGAAGGAAGTTTACCGCCGTCAACAAAACTGCCGAGTTCTGTTGACGTTATGTCGACAGAACTCGGCGGTAGCGTAGACACAGGTATAGTTTTGTCGACAAAAGGCCACTTTTGTCGACAAAACCCTGTAGTCTAGACACACCCGTAGTGATAGTGTGCCAGATAATCCAACTGGAGCACAGAGTGATAATGGATGTCCAGACATTATCCTCCTGACAAAAAATATTGCAGAAACCTAAAGTAATAGTGGCTAGCCAAGCAATGCATCGCTACACAAACACTACAGCATTACCAGAGTACCGGTAGTTCTCCTCATACAACAGTCTTACAAAAATGCTAGAGTGCTATAAATGAGTAAGGGATGTCTACATATTTTACCTTTTTATTTTATATTTGAAAAAAATACTGTAGTATACCCCAGTGGTCCTGGCCCTCCAAATACTCCCTCCTTCCCAAAATTACCGCAGTACTCTAGAATATTACTGTTTTCCAAAGAATTTACCCTTAATTGAAGCAATATGGAGTAACAGGCAATGCTGGAATATTGTTCCTCTGGAGAAAATGATACACTATTATGAAGCAATAATGGCTCCCCAAATACTCTACCTTTTATACAAACGCTAGAGTAATAATGACGGTCCAAGTAGTGCACAGCTGTAGAAATGTGAGCCTAATCTAGAGGAATAAAGGCTGCCGTTGATTGCTGCCGTGATTCAAAGCAATACTGGTTCCCAAAGTCTACAGCTCTGCACAATGCCGGGGCGTTCTCGGGCAGAGGCTCTCAAACCGTGGGTCGGGACCCTGTGTCATGGGGGCGGCCAGGACTGGGGGCGGACTTGCTGGGCCTCGGGGCCGAAACCAAAGCCCCACCGCCCAGGAAGCTCGAAGGCAGGGCTCAGGTCACCTCCCACCTGGACTGGAGCCCTCCCCCGCCACTGTCCCCCTCCTGGGGTTGTGTAGAAACTGTCATTGTAGAAGGGGATCATGATACAGGGGAGTTTGAGAACCACTGGTCTAGCGTAATAATGAAGCCCCAAATGTGACAGTCTTATCAAGACCTTGGCATAGAGACTAATTGTGCACCAGGCTGAACCTCTTCAGTCCGGCGCCCTTGGGACCTGACCAGTTCCGAACCAGAGAATCTGCCGGACCGCAGGCGGTCAATATTGTCTAGCGGGATTGCCAACATTGCCACTGCCGATTGGGATGTTAGAAGACATTTAGGGGTAAACTAGGGCTAAATAACAGCACAGACCCCTGAGAGCCGGGACTGGGGGCTGTAAACTGACTTTATGGGACAGTGGGAAATTTGGCCACCCCCAAGTTAAGTGGACATCCGGGTAACTAACACCATGCCAGACTAGTGAGGTTCAACCTGTACTTAAATATAGCCTTGTAAGGATACGATATGGGTTAAACCTCTCTAGTCCAGCACTCTGGGACCTGGCCGATTCTGAACGAGAGAATTTTCCGGACCAGAGCAGGTCAATATTGTCTAGCCACATGATCCAAGTTTCTAGCAACATGATCCAATATTGTCTAGCAGCATGACCCAAGCTTCCACTGCTTCCTGGGTTGTTAGAGGACATTGAGGGGTAAATCAGAGCTAAATAACAGCTCAGAGACGAAAGCCCGGGTTGGTGACTGTAAACAAACTTTATGGGACCACGAGAAACTTGGTCACCCCCATGAGAAGTGGACATTTGGCTAACTAAAATTATTCTGGACAACAGATGTTTCTGGACCCTAGAGTTCTGGACTAGAGAGATTCAACCTGTAGTAATAATGGTTGCCAAACACACTTTTGTAAAAAAATACTACAGTCATCTACAGTAAATATGTAGATGCGCTTTGGAAATTAACCTCCCTCTAGATTAGGCTAGTATTTGTATACACACCATTTTTATAAAGAGTAATCTGATGAATAGTGGCTCCCAAATGCATTTTTAGACTAATGTAGAGTAATAATAGCTTTCATACACACTTGGGAAATAAATATTACTCTAGATTATTCTTGCTTTCTTACAAAATATGCTTCTATAAGAATAGTCAACTAGAGCAATAATGGATCCAAAAGACATATCCGTAATAATACTCTAATACAGGTAATCTCCCTAACACGCCCCGCGAAAACCATGCAGTAACACGGAGGAATAACCAGTCCCCGAAACACCTTGTAAAATACTAAGGGAGCTGACGTATTTATGAGCGTGCCCTCATCATACACAACGCGCCTGCAACCCTAGTCCTCTGGAAGGGCACTACGGCACATCTGGCCCAATTGCTCTCAAGTGCAGGGGGAGGGGGAGTTGGAGATCCCCCAGCAATATAAGATGCACCTGGAAATTAACTGGAACCCGAGAGAAGAACTCTCTTGTGGCCCTTGATGTCAGAAGGGAACAGGCACAGAGGAAGGAAGTAGGCTGCTGTCAGCCACATGATGGGACAGTGACTGGTCCCTCCGCCCCAAAAGAAGAGGGATCAGCTGTCAGGGCATGAGGAGATACCCCATCGGGAACCATCAAGCCCATCCCCAGCTGGGTCACGCTCGCCCCTGACCATGTTGCCCCAAAACCCTGCTTTCCAAAACCCCAGCCCTGGGGACGGTTCTCTCCCCTCCCCTCGTCCCTTCCCACGAGGCCGCCTTCTTCATCCCTGCGTCACACCGTCACGTTGTGTAACTTACGTGGGCGCGCGCGCACACACACACACAGCTCTACAGTGCACGTGTGTTCCTACGCCAATGTGTGTGTGTCGACACGCACAACGCACATTTCTGCATGCCGCCTATAGTGAACGTGAGCGTGTGCGTATCCGTCTATATGTATGTGCAACGGTGATTTATTTGTGATTGTGTGTGTGTGTGTGTGTGTGTGTGTCTGTCATCGCGTGTGTATGTGCGCATGCGTGTATATATAATTGTGTGTGTGTGTATATGTATATTTGTGACTGTGTGTGTGTATACACACATACACGACAGAGAGAGCTGTAATTCTGATCTATATAAAGCTAGATCCTGTGTGTAGGTAGACAGCGCAAGACACATACTGTGTACACTAGATGTATGTGTTTGGGCGTCTAACTCAGGGCATATAGACACAGCTGTCTGCCTAGCTGTTGCTAAATCCTGGTCACGGAGAGACAAGCTGCTCTATTTGATGTCGATCCCACCGGACTGCTCTCTGACTGGCAGTGGGGGCATCGCGTCTAGGTCAGGGAGTGCTAACGTGGCAGAGAATGAGGAGCCCTGTGGAGCAGGAGCAGACACAAAACACATGATACCGGGGCGGCATGGAATGGGGCCAGGACACAGCTGGTGTCATGAAGGGTGGCACCACGGATGACGAAAGAGTGATCATAGCTCTGTGCCAGCTGGGGATCTGTCCCAGTGGGTGTGGGAACACATTGCAAGCAATGTGCGTATAGCTACCTGGATAGCTAGATAGACAGATGTTCAGGTGTGCATTGAGGTGTGTATTTGGATCTTAAATGTCCTGTTGAGGTGTATATACAGGCATGTGTGTGTGTATAAACAAATATTAATTATACGGTAGATGTCTCTATATGTGTATATACTAAATAGATCATAGATGTGTGTATATGCACATAAATATTAAATATAGTATAGATGTGTATATATCTACGCACACAAACCTCTGTAATATATGTCATATGTATACTGTGTGCGTATATATAAAAAGATACATAAAGATATGCACATATATACTCTTTAGGTGTGTATGTGTATAGATAGGAACATCTATAATATATTTCCAATATATCTCTAGGTCTGAGTATATACTTATATGTAAAGATAAATGTACACATCTATAGGATAGTTAATATCAATGTTTATATTTGTATATATAAATAAACAAAGACACATCTACAGCATATTTCTTATTTATGTGAGTAACAGATCGTATATTTCTTATATTTCTCTATGGCTACGTCTACACGGCAGCGCTACTTCTGGGTACCGGAGGATCCCAGACTAGCTATCCCGCATCTTCACAGCAAGTCCGTTATTTCGAAATAGAACAGGCTCGCTGTTCCGACGTCCCTGTAAATCTCATTCCACGAGGCGTAAGGGACGTTTCGGAAGAGTGCTGTATTTCGAAATAAGTCCTGTGTAGACAGCGCCAAATTTCGAAATAAGCTATTTTGAAATTGACTCGAAATAAGCTACACAATTTGTGTAGCTCAAATTGCGTAGCTTATTCTGAGCGGTGGGTGCAGTGTAGATGCATCCTATGTGTGCATTAATGTAGTACATGTACAGGATGTATCTAAACTATGCAGGTAGCTCTGTCTCATGTATAATATAGAGCTATACATAGATCTAAGCGCCAGAGAGGCAGCTGCGTTAGTCAGTTTCAGCAAAAACAACAAGGAGTTTGATGGTTTAAAAACGAACACATTTATGAGGGTATTGGGGCATATGCTTTTGTGAGCTTTCAGCGTCACTTCCTCAGATGCTGAAGAGAAAAAGAAACAAAGGAAGAGGGGGAAAAAGATACAGGGAAGGCAGTGTGACACCAATGCTAACCAAACCAGCCTGGCGGTGGCTCATCTCCAGCATGGGGAGAAGGGGTGACAATGTGAGTGGGAAATTCCCTCGTGCATTGCGAGAACCGCTCCCTGGGCGTGTTTAGACCTTGGCTCGGGGCGGCCAGTTTGCATATGCTATATGTGTCGATATTTAGATATAGAGAGAGAGAGACACATACATATGTATAGAGCCCGGCATGGATACATCCATTTGTATCAGCAGCCGCAAAAATGAGCTGCAGATATAAAGCGGATATCCACGGATGTGCAGGGCTCTACATAAGTTTAGGAAATATACATCCATGTCTTTATGTATAAACATATGCATAATATGTGTATTATATATATATATGTGTATTGTATATAAATGCATACACTCATACATATATAGCAAATTTGCTATAGGTGTCTTTTTAAAATATATATATATATATCCTCTGTGTTTATCTTTATATATGTACATAGCTACACTCTCTCTCATATATAGTCGGTATACTATATATGTTTTATCTATGTATACTCGCACATCACAAATATACTATATAGCTATGTATTCATACAAACAGCATGTCAAAATATACTCAATACACACATGCACACACACACACACAGAGCCAGGTTCCCAGCTGGTACAAATGATAGTGCCACTGATTTAACACCACTAAGCACTTCTGTCAGCTGCGGATTGGCCCCAGGATCTGGCTGTTGTCTATGTTTTTGTGGCCTGTGTGTGCGCTTCCAGTCGTGTACCTACCTACGCAATCTCCATGCCATTCCCAGCCCTGCCTTCCGAAAAAGAAAAAAAAGAACAAACCAAACTTAGATTTTTTGATCTTTTTTAAACAAAAAACAAAACAAAAGCAAACAAAAAAGCTGTTAAAAAAGGACTAAAAAAAAATGGGGGAGAAAAATTCCTACCAAGTTGTCGATGTCCATCGACTTCCATTTTGGGTATTGAGCTGTGTATTGTTTCAGTGTGGGCGTTTTCCTGTATTCTGTGGTGTGTTTGCTAAGAAACAAACAAATAACATCTCCATTTTTCTTTCCTTCCTCCCTTTCCTGTTTCCACTTCCGTTCTCTTCCTCTGCCCCTTTTCAGTCTGTGTGGCATTAAAACATTTTTAAAAAGGATGAACTTAAAAACCAACCACACTAACATTTCTCCCTTGTCGCTGCTTGAAGACATGTAAAAGAACAGCCAAAATAAATTAGTTTTCCACTCACTGCATGACCTGGGATCCTGTCTGGATTTATGGCTCCTCTGTTCTCCTGTTCCCCCTTTCTGAGTTGCTCCGTTTTGGATCTCTCTCGTTGTTCTCCTCTCCCTCTCTGGACCTGAGAGGAACCGATTTTTTGTTCTTGATCCGTGTTGTGAGTTGGCTTTGGTTGGATAAATAGCAACACATCACACACATACAGTGAACTGAGTGTATACAATAGTGAGCCCGTGGGGAACCGATTCTGTGGGTGCAACATGGGTTTGCACGCTCACACACAGGGCCTGATTTCCTCCAGCAGGGAGCACTTCACACACACACACACACACACACACACACACACACACACACACACGCCCCACCTGTTCATGCTCAGACTGATACAACCCTCAACAAATGAAATCACCACCCACTACTGTGAAGCTGGGGAATCTGCTATTATTCCTAATGAACAGGACCTGCTCCATGCCATTGTGTGTGGGCGTACGCATGCTCCTCAGTTCCCTGCTGGATTAAGAACATATCACCCCTCTTCTCTGCCCCCCCAGCTCTGCCAGGCCCCCAATAGTCCCCCCAAAACCAGCATCCGTGTCTCTGAGGATCCACAAACTGTACAACCTCCCATCCTCGGTCAGGTTTTCTAGGCCTTGTCTCATTTTCGTTGCTCTCCTCCGGACTCTGCGATTCGTTCCCGTCTGTCCGCAAGTGTGGTGCCCAGAACTGGACACAGGACTCCAGCTAAGGCCAGTGCGGAACGGGATTGTCACCTTCTATGTCTTCCCTATGGCGCCCCTGTTCCTACACCCCAGAACGAGCTTGGGAGTTCGCCTTCTTTGCAACCTCATCACGGCACGGACGCGTAGCCAGTCGGTCTCCCCCGGATCCTTTCCAGCCGTCCGGCCCCCTGCCCATGCCATCCCCATGTGTGAGCTGCGCATTCGACTTTTCCTTCCGAAGGGGAGAACTTGGCACGGGTCTTTAGCCCGTTTCCCATCGTCGGCCTCAGGCCCGATCTCCAATTCGCCAAGGGCGTTTTGAATTCAAATCCTGTACCCCAAAGGGCCTGCGGTTCCTCCCAGCTCAGGCAAGCTACAAACGGAACCACAGGCTCTCCGTACCGTTGGCCGAGGCATTCACAAAAGAGTTAGATGGACCAGTACCGGACCAGGACTCACCCCTGCCGGAGACGCCCTCCCCTGAACACCAGCGGATCTATGTGCGGCCCTGGATTTAACAAAGCAGCCAGCCTCGCTTCCCAGCTTCCTTGACGTCCTTGGAAATGGGCTAAAACACAGCGGAGGGGCTTAACGCTCTCCTCGTGGCATTAACCCACAACCGGCTTGGCTTTTGTGCATGCAGGTGCTGACCCAGCCCACTAGCTGCTCAGGGCGGGAACGGGACGATACGCTGGCATTGCCTCTCTGGTCCTGTGCCCCCGAATCCATCCCTGCACCCTTTGAGAGGCCGACCTGCCGACTAGCATGCGCCCTGGGCTGAAAACAATGGCTGCTTTGTGTACATCTGAGCTGGCGTCGGTCCGTCGGGGTCCATGGGATGGAGTCCTGTTGCAAACAAGAACAAGCAGCACCACTAAGTGACTTCCTTGTCCCTTCAGTGACCAGGGGTAAGTCAGTTTCAGCCGGTGCGTCAATTTCAGCAGCATCCCAAGCCCCCTTCATTATAGGCACACCTTTCCCCCCCGCCCCTTCCCCCCCCACCTCCTCTGGGTTTATTCTGCCATTAGCTCTTTCCATCCCTTCTGCTGTGTGTAAATATCAGCCGGGTCATTTCCTTCTGCCTGCTGAGTTGCTTTTCTCCCTCTGAATGCGCTGTTCCCTCCACCTGGTCGCGAAGCGTTCGCTTCTGATTAGTTTTAATGTGTTTGTTTGAAGCCTTCGCCCCCGCCCCCTTTCATTTGAAAGCAAATTAATTGTCCAATTCTTCTGGTTTTCAATGTCTGTCTATTGTGCTTCACTAAAGCCAGCGGCTAATTGCTAAACCTTCCCCTACGTAAGCAGGCTAACTCCTCTGTCAGCTTCCATAGCACAGGAAAGAAAACTTCGCCCGGATACCCCCAGATTGCATCCAGTAAAGCACAATGGTGATGTTTCATTTCATTAGATGCTAAAGGTTCAAAGGGACCCAAAGAATCCCCCGCACCCCTTGTGATTCCTGCATTACCTTAAGACTGAGCAAGAGGGCTAGTTCATGGAGACATATCCAATGTCAAGCTAAGTGGTGCCAAGCAGTGGAGAATCAACTGCATCTTTCATAATGCTGCCTCTGGGACTTGAAAGCCCATGAGATCAGCTTTAAAACACACCAAATGTTAAACTAGCCACCCTCCATTTTTTTAACATTGCATTTTAGAACTTTTCTTTCCGTTCCCCATCAACTAAGAACGTGGGTTTTTTAAAAACCCATTTGACAGCTGAAATTCCTCCATCCTCACACCACACCGGGGCTGCAGAGCAAGTGCCAGCTCCCGTGAGAGTTGCAATGAAAATGGCCCAAGTTGACCGTGAAAACTTTGTCTTTGGGGTTTGGTCTGAAGTTGTCTGGTTTCACTTCTCAGCCACTGGGACTCCTGCCTCTGGGCTAGAGCTTCGGAGATCATGCACAATGCAATGGAACCCACTTTGTGGCTTAAAAATATCAAGTTAAGCGTCCCTCTCCCCATAAAAGGATGAAAATTCACCACCGGCGAGGTTTAGACTTCAGAATTGACCATACTGGGGGAAGATCACAGCTACCCCTCCTTAAAACTTACTCTCCGATTCATCCCAGCGCAACTCGCCCAGCCGCAAAATTGAATCTTGGACCTCGAGAGGTCATCTAGTCCGGTCCCCTGCCCTCGTGGCAGGACCCAGCACCATCTAGATCAGTGGTCACCAACCAGTCGATCGGGATCTATTGGTAGATCTTGGAGCCTCTGACAGGGGATCCTGACTGGTTTGGCCAAAAGGCTATTATCACGTGCCGGCGTTTGAGCTGCCCCTCCTGCCACTGCTGCGCATCTCTTGCCCTTTGCCTTGAAGCTGTCCCTTCAGGAGCTTCCTGCTTGTTGTGCGGGGCATGGGAGGGAGAGCAGGGGCGCTGATGTCAAGGTGCCTCCTCCCACTCTGTATCCTGTCTCCACAGAGCAGAGAGGGGGCATGACAGGACTTGGGAGGGATTTGCTGGCTGCTTTAGGGAGTGGTGCGGGCCAGGACAGGGGTGAGCCTGCCTTAGCCCTACTGCTCCACCCCCCAGGAGCCACCTGAGGTAAACAGTGCCCAGCTGGAGCCCATATCCCAAACCCTACCCCAATTGTGAATCTCCTCCTGCACCCCAACCCCAAGCACCACTGACTGCATCCAAATGCCCTCCCAGAGCCTGCACCCCTCTCCAACACCCCAACTGCCTGCAGCTCAGAGCCCCTCTCACACTCCAGATCCCTTAATCCAAGTCAGAGCCTGCACCCCAACCCGCTGCCCCAGCCTAGTGAAAGGGAGGATGGAGTGAGCAGGGGCGGGGCCTCAGAGAAGGGGCACAAAGGAGGCGGGGCCAGGGTATTGGGTTGCAGGTAGATCTTGGATTGCACTTCAATTAAAAAAGTGATCTCATGCATAAAAAGTTGGAGACCACTGATCTAGATCATCCCTGATAGATGTCTGTCTAGATCAGGAGTTAGTACCAAAGGACCAAACGATTTGTCTCAGTAAGAATAAATATTTGGAGGCTGAAACATTGGTGTGAAATTACACTAAAAAGAAACAAAAATATAATTCTTCATCTCATTCATTGTTCCTATCAGAGAAATGATTACTGCCTAGGATTTGATAAGAGCACACGGTTTGTCTCAGCAAGAATGAATATTTATCAGGTGAAATCTATGCTACAAAAACCCAAAGCAGGAAAGATCAAAGATATTTTCTTCTCCTGAAGAAGGTTTAGGACTTAATCCCTGGCTTGATCAGAATTGTAATATTTTTCCTCTGCAAAACTTTTGTCTTATGGGTTTGAAAAAAATGCTTGCATGTTTTACTGGAAAAAAATACAACTAAAACATAAAAAAATGACAAAAAAAAAAGAACAAAAAAACCCACCAACCCTGGTTTGAAATTGTGGTGTGTAACCTTTATTCTCTGCCTTGTGTTCTGCTCTCATCTGGAACGAGAAAAACAAAACAAAAACAAAGCAAAAACCATGAATGAATGAAACACAAAAAAATTTAACGTCTGTGTGGGTTGAAAAAAAAAAGAGACTGAAAAAGCACCTGCTGTCTGGGCCTGTTTTTTCTTCGGTTCCCTTCGTTTCTGTGACTTTTGAGTTTTGTTCTCAGCTCCCTCTCTGCAGTGTTGTTGGACAGGCTGCCTCTCTGAACGACTTCCTCTTGGGCTCTCGACAGCTGGCCAGAGTTCCTCGACTCTGTCGCTGACTCTCTCCAGCCCTGGCTGGCTCTCCATGGCACTCAATGGCTCTCGGTCCTTTCTTTCCTCCACGTGGCCCGGTCCTCTCCCCTCTTCCTCTCCAGCGTCCCTTCCAGGCCCTTGTCCCATTCGGGCCAGGTGTGCGGACCCCTTTGGGCCGATTCCAGCCTTCCTGGGCCGGGCACTCAGGAGGGCAGAACCAGATGGGATCAGAGACGTGCCTTTGCACTCGCTGGGCATTGGGGAGCAGGTGAGAGGGGGTGGCTCCCAAAAGCAACCCTCAGACCCCTCTGGCAGTGGCTCCAGGCAAGGTGGCTGGGGGTCGCCATGTGCCACTGCCCACAGGCTCTGCCCCTGCAGCTCCCATTGGTTGCATTTCCCAGCCAATGGGAGCTGCAGCGTTGGTGCTTGCGGCAGGGCCAATGCACAGAGACACTCCCCCCAGGGGCCGCAGGCTGTGCCAGCCGCTGCCCAGAGTGGGGCCGAGCGAGGGCGGGCAGGAGGCAGCTGTAGCCCCACTGTGCCACTGGCGGTGGCCTGTGTAAACCGCTTGGGGGCAGCAGGCGGGGCCGGGACACTGTCCAGGGCAGGCGAGCGGGTGCAGCACATGAGTGTGGGGGAAGAACCCGGCCCTGAACACTAGTGCAGCTGGGCCCCCAGGCCCTGAATTCCGGGAGCCCAGGCTCCCCGGGCCCATATAACTCGCCAGCCCGGCCAAGGAACGGATCCCCTCCTGGTATATAGCAACATCTGCAGCGTGACCACAAGCCCCGCACCCGCCCGTCTCTGCCCCTGCTCCCCTCTCCGCTGCTGCCCTCAGCTCGCCTGCACATCTCTTACACGGGGTGGTCTTCAGGGGTCGGACCGGGCGGAGGATCGGGACACCTGGGTTCTCCAAGAAGGGAGGGGGGTCGGGCGGATTTGAGGGGGGCTGGGAGCCCAGACTCCGGGGCTCCTCTCCCCAGCTGTGGGAGAGGTAAGTCCTTTGTGTGTGTCGGGTGCTTGGAGCTCTTCCAGTGACCGGCCTCCCTCCCCCACGCATCATTCCCCCTCTACTTGTGCTGTCGGTCCCCCTGCAGGGGCGCTGGCCTGTCTACCTGGCCCTGGGGCAAGGCCAGAGCTCTCAGCTGCAGCCCCCTCCCTGCTCCATCACGCGGCGGAAAGGGGGAACTGGGACCAGACAGAGCAATGCGCCCTGAGAGGGAGAGCGCCCCAACACGCAGGCCCTGAGCCCCCCCAGAAGGGGGCAGCACGGCTCAGACACAGCAGGACACGCGCTCTCCCTGCCAACCGAACTGGGTGGTGCTAGGGG
>CM057848.1:118999386-119017846 GCA_030068395.1 Apalone spinifera
ATCTTGATCACAGGGGTGTGGCTCTGGGGGCAGCGGGAAGGGCTCCGGGGGGGCTGGGAAGGGAGGGTAGATGGCACCAGGAGCTGCAAAGGGCTCCCCTTGCTGCCCAAAGCTGTGGCTGTTCTGGAAGAGGGTCCCGTCTGGCGTGGCTGGAGCCACAGGGTAAGAAACTGCTGTGGTGGAAGAGGAGGAAGATGAGGATGACGAGGAGGAAGAGGACGACGAGGACGAGGAGGAAGCAGGGGTGGGATCGTCCCGCTGGGAGCGCTCCCGGTGCCGAGAGTGGTAACCAGGGTCCTCTCTTTGGTGGGAGCGGTGGGTGGAGGAAGAGGAGGAGTGGTGGGAGGAAGAGCGTCCCTCGGAGGAATGGCGGCGCTGGTAGCGACTGCCTGCCCCCTCGTACTGCTGGTTGTAGGGGGAGTAGTGGGGGTCGCTGGAGCGGTAATGCGAGGAAGAGGAGGCGGTGGCAGCGGTGGCGGAGGAAGAGGATGAGGAGGAGGAAGAGTAGTGCCGGCGGGAGTAGGACTCTGTGTAGCTGTTCTCATGCCTGCGGGACTTGTAGGAGGTTGGCTCGGGATGGTAGCTGGAGTAGCTGGGCGTGCCTTGCCTAGGAGACGGGGAGGATAGTGAAATCCGGGTACACGGCCACTGAGCTGCAGCCACTGCTGGGGTGGGATCGCTGGATCACAGCCACACACAGTGCCACACAGGGCTGGCTCAGCCAACTCAGAGATGTTGAGGCCAGCCCTGACTACCAGGGGAAGCACCCACTCCCGAGCCCCTGCCCAGCACCCTGCAGCACTGCCCCCCCTAGTGCCACCTTGGGGAAATGTCTGCCAGGAAAAGCACCCACTCCGGAGCCGCTGCCCCACTCCCTCCAGCACCCTCTTGGTCCCCCATCCAGGCTCAATTCCTGCCCAGCTGCCTGGCACGCGCCAGTGGCGCAGGGCAGCTGTGCATTGGGTCAAGCAGAGACTGCAGAGCACGTACCTGCTGGAGTAGGCTGAGTCTTGGGAATACGGTGTTCCTCCTCGGGGGGTGTGCGGGGTCCCCTGGGACGACTGGGGGGTAAACTGACCATAGAACGAGGGGGTGTCCTGGCGCCCACTGGAGTACGGGGTGTCCTGAGAGCAAGGGGTCCCATTGCCAGGTGTCGAACCCACAGTGCTGGCCGAGTAGGAGGAGTCAGTGGACTGGCGCCGTCGGGACTCGGACTACAAGAGGAAGGAACAGAGGTTCAGAGACATCTGGTTTCTCAGGGAAGGGCAGCTGGGGAACAGCTGCACAGTAACAACGGATGGGGATGGCTTGCCCAGCACTCAGATGCAGCCACCTCTGGAGTGGAGCACCTGAGGCCCAGCTGCACAGCAGTGTCACATGGGAATGGCTCACCCGGCAGTGAGATGCAGCACAGCTGCACAAGGATGCCTTGCCTGACACTGCGATGCAGCCACCTCTGGGCAGCTACTTATTCCCACTCCATTAAACATGGAAGTCCTGAATTTGAGACCGTGGGGTCAGAGCCTGGCTCCCAGCCCACCCGACCAGCCTCCTGTACCGTCTCAGCCTGGGTCACGGGCGCTGGGAATTTCTCGCTCAGGGATTTGCCCCCGGTGGGAACAGTCTGAGGGGTGTAGGAGCCGTTGACAATCAGCTCGTAGTACTTCATCCGCTGCTGTCCTGTAGGGACAGGAAGAGAGCACATCTGAGAGAAAAAGATCAGGCTAGGTCGTCCTAGTCGGCGATTCATGATGCAGCCACTTCTGGGGCAGGGCTGCCGCAGAACAGCCACATACAACACTGCACAAGGATGGCTCGACAGGCGCTGAGATGCAGCTGCCTCTGGAATAGAGCAACAGCTGCACAGCAGTGCCAAATACAACTGAATGGTGCCCACCCCAATTCTGCCAGCCTGTTGCTGGCGGTGGTGACAGAACTGCTCAGTTAAGCGGTGACTGCGTAACCTGGCGGTGGAAAGACAGAGCAGGGCTCTTAGGAGACCAGGAAGCCAGACAGATACAGAGCAAGGACGAGTGAAAGGGGAGCACCCAGCCAGTCTGGGTCCCAGTGCCCTGTGGCAGAGTTTAGCTTCCTGAAGACTGAGCAGCTTTGGTCTGAAGTCCCTGGGCTCTGGAAGGGTGACAGTGATTTGCACCAGCTGGGGGACTGGCCGCAGGGAAAGGAATGCCGCGCACTGGGAAGCATGGGGCCTGAGGAGGGATCCCAGGTGGGCTTGGTACCTTTGATGTCCAGCTGGGCATGGATGATGTTGCCCATGACCGAGGTGTTATGCAGGTTCTTGACAGTCTCCTTGGCTCCCCGGGTGCTGGTGAAAAGCACTTTGGCCAGGCCCAGATGCTTGCGGTTCTTGGGGTTGTAGAGAATCTCGATCTCCTCGATTTCCCCGTACTTCTTGCACATCTCGGCCAGGAAGGGCTCCTTGATGTTGTCGTTCAGCCGGGCAAAGGTCACCTCCTTCAGTGGGATCTGCCCGATGTAGAACTCGTCCAGCTGCCACCATGGAGAAGAGAGATCAGCAGCCACACACTGACCTCCAGGCAATGGGCCCCTTCTTCTCTAGGGAGCCTCAGCTGTGATCCAGCATGGGGGGGGGGCGGGAAGGGGGGACAGATCACCAGGACTTGCCCCTCTAGAGGGCCTGGTTCCCATCAGAACTCAGAACCGGAGACTAGCTGGTTTAGGAAAGCAGGAACAGGACACGGGGCTTTTCCCCTGTAGGGGGCACTGGCTCCCATTTGGTCCCAGCATTGGGGACTGGCTGGATCATGGGACAGGGAATGGGATCCAGGGCCTTGCCCCAAGCTGGGGAGAATGCTATCTCCCCCCTTTGCTGTATGGCAGCCCCAGTGGCTGAAAGGCCCAGACATCGGCTGGCTCCCACCACACATTCAGATGGGAACTCCCCGGATGAAGGATTAGCAGCTCATTGGGAGCTGCTGCAGTAACACCCTGGGGTAGGCTTGGGAAGCAGCAGAGGGGACCGTCTGCCATGTTGGGAAGCTGGACAGTTCCAGAGAGAGCTGAAACCAGGCAGACCCAGACCTGCTTACCTTGAACTTTGGAACAGGAAGTGACAGGTCTCTGTGCTTGGACCAGATCCTGCGTGGCCTGGGGTCTCGCACGTCACCCACAGGGGGATATCCTGAATCCTGGGGGACAAGGAAGACACATTAGTGGGTGGCTGGCCTAGAAAGAGGTGTGTGTTAGGACGCATGAGCTCTATCCCTAGCCCTGGGAGCAGAGTGGGGACTAGTGGTTAGAGCAGGGGGCTGGGAGCCAGGACTCCAGGGTTCTGTTCCCATTCTTTGGCTTGCCTAGGACAAAAGACAGCATTCCTGCTTGAACAAGAGCTTATAATAATTACCCCAGCTCTTAAGCGGCACTCTCTCAACAACCTCAGAGCATGTTACAAAGCAAGGCAGGCTTAGCGGCCCCACTTTACAGAAGAAAAAACTGAAGCACAGTGAGAGACAGTGGCAAAGCCAGGACCAACGCTCAGGTATCCTGAATCTCAGCCCAGTGCTCTACCCACTAGGTAATACTATCAAAACACCCAATTTTCCTTTTAAAATGCCAGGGATGCATTTAAAATGCTCTACCACAGCCCTTGGTAAGTGATTCCAACGATGAAATCTCCTCGCTTAACACCTTATTTCCAGTCTGTGTCTAGCTTCAACTTCCAGAACCTGGATTGTGTTAGACTTCAGGCCCATTATCCAACGTCTGTTCCCACTGGAGGTACTTACACCAAGGCTTGTGGCGATTAGGTTTTTATTCACAATGTTATAAAACACTGCTTTCACCGTACACACACAAACCGACAAAACACGTTTCCTTCGATACTAATCCAAATTTAACATCTAGGCAAGGCAAAAAAATGAGACCTGAGAGCTCTTTGCACATGTGATGCTGACAATCTGTGCCTCAAGGGTTATAAAGCTTGGACTTCTTGAATCTCACCATCTACTGTCATTAAATGATTGCTTATCCCGCCCCATAACTTTACTTGTCCTCAAGAAAATCTAAATTGAGAAAAATGGAAAGAGCTGCTTTCAATACATTGTTACATTCTGTATGTGTATCTATACACATACAGAAACAAAATATTGCTAAATGGATTTCTGATTTTCTCTGCATTCCTTTTAACAAGGGGGCATGGTTTTATTCCCATACTAGAATACTTACGCAGCTTTGCCCAGGCCCGGGGCCAACCCAGGCTAGTAGGACCATGCAGCCCACCCAGCAGCTTCTTCCCTGGGCTGGCCCGGGACAAGGAGGCAGGGGAAGCCACGTAGGTCGCTCGCTGGCTTCTGCCCAGGGCAGCCAAGGGAGTAGGGGGGTCATGCAGCCCGTTCACTGGCTGCTCCCCAGGGCTGCCCCCCCCCGCCAGCTTTTCCCCAGGGCTGACCTGGGGTAGCAGGGTGCCATGAAGGCCACTGGCCAGCTTCTACCTGGGGCAGCAGAGGCTGCGTGGCCTGCCCACTGGCTGCTCCCCAGGGCTGTCCCAGAGCTGCCGGGGGGCATGCGGCATGCTGGGTAGCTGCTCCCCAGGGCTGGCCTAGAGCGGCAGGGGCCCCACTACACAGTGGGCACTGCTCCCTGGAGCTGACCCAGGGCAGTGGGGACCTTGCTGCTGGCCAGCGACTACTTCCCAGGGCTGAGGTGCTTGCCACCTGCCTATAATCATTTGTGAGTATAACTGTCCCCGCTATCACACCCCTCTCTTTCTGTTTGACGCAAAACCATCACATTCCATGCACATCCCTTTGTGCTGGCACAATGAAACCCCGACCTGGCTTTAAGGTAGAAGAGAAGGAAGCTGCCTACCAAACGTGGTGAGCCTCACTCTTACCGTTTAGGAGGAGTTCTTGGACAAACAGACTCCCAGACGGATGGCTGGACACACAATTATATAGTAGATCCTACTCTTCATATGCAGCAGAAGGGTGATTATGTTTCCAATCAGCACCCTGAGCATCTCTAGGGGTTAAGGCTTGTTTCAAAGACAAAAATCAGAGCCCTAGAGAAGTTGGGGTCTCTTCCCAGCACCCAGGCTCATTCTCTTATTAAGAGCTCTGAGGAAGGTGGTGGGTCAGGTTAATCAAGGGGTTTAGCTGAGGTTGCTACAGTTATTGTTGCTCCAACTGGCTGTCAGGAGCAACCTGAGACCTGGTCAGTTTCAAGCAGGGACTCAGCAGTGCTTTTGCAGAACTCGGGATCAGTTTGCCAGGTTACGTGGGTTCCAGACGGGGCCGCTGTGACTATCTAGTCTGAGCTCTTAGTAACACTGGCCAGAGACTTTCTCCAACACAATTCCTAGCCCAGCGCTTTTAGAAATCATCCAACCTTGATTTCAAAGTAGTCAATGAGGGGAGCCCACCAGGAGCCCTGTGGAATTGTTTCAATGGCCAATGACTCTCATTGTTAAAAATACATACCTTATAAATGGGCTTCTCCCCCTCCCTGCTGCTGTGGGAAAGACCCTGACAGAAAAAAGGGCAGGGGAAAGGGACCATCAAGGAAGGCGGGTGGGGCAAAACAGACCAGACAAAGCCATCAAATGAAGGCTGGGAAGGGCCCTGATTGCCCTCCCTAAACATATGTCCAGGAGGCCCTCGGGATTGCTGGAATTGGGATTTGTGGTTCCCTGTATTTGCAGGTCTCCTGGCCTGGCCTTTGGGGAGGGGGCCGCGGGGGCTGAGAACCACGGGGAACTCACCACAGCTGCCAGAAGCCATGGCGAGTTCCCTGCAGCTCCCAACTCCCACAGTGCATTTCCCACAGAGAGTTTCCTGCGGCTCCCGGTATTCATGCATTTCGCCATTCACAGTGGATGCTGGAATGCGTCTATTGTGAATGGCCAGGGTTTCCTGTAATCTATAGGGGAGGTACTTTTATTTACATAAGGGATTTCAGCCATCAGATACAGGGCGCCCCGCTACAATTCGCCCCAGTATACATCCATTCCACTCTAAAGTCGTTGACATTTGTAGGAACTGATGCATTCTAAGTCTCGCATTCCCCGCTCTTAAGTCACAAAAAAACCCAACCCAATCTGTGCAAATGGAAGTCAGCTGTAGGAAAAAAATTCCCCGCTGTAAGTTGTTTCACTATAAGTCCAAGTTTTTTAGTACATATCTTGGACATGTATAAAAAAATCTGTCCACTACCCCAATATGCTATATAACGCAAATAGATTCTGTCCCCAATTGTGTGTTATCTATATACAGGCTCTCTGATTGCTCAGATTATGCATTATGCAATCTACCGCATAATCGTACGTATAATCATACCCCCTTTACATTATACGTGCAGTGGGGCAATTTGGCTAAGGGTGCTGTATACACAGTGTTTCTTTAGGCAGAGATCCTGAGGCAATGCACAGTAAGCCTGTGGAACTCCCTTTTTTGAGGCCGAGTTTAGCAAAATTCTAAGAAGCCCAGGACTTTGCTCTGATGGGGGCTAGGAAGAAATGTGTCAAGAGGGCAGGTTACTCCAGAATTGTCCACTTCCTCTGCAGAAGCAGGTTTTGGGTACTGCTGGAGAAGGGATAATCTGTTTGATTGGGGGGGGTAGCAGGGCATCAGCCTATATGGGCTCCCAGGTTTGATCTGGGGCACAAGAGTGGGGACAGGCAATCTAGATGGGCCCAGCGGTTGGACTCAGGGCAGCAGGGAAGGGGTGGGACACTAAGCTAGACCAGCCCATGGCTTTGATCCTGGGTGAATGAGCGGAAGTGTGATATCAGACTATATGGCCATGGGCCTAATCCAGGGAGGTATGGAGAGGGCAGGATACCAGGCTAGATGGGCCCATGGGTCTGATCTGTGGTAGCAATTATGTTTCTAACTAAACATTTGGTTTGAAATCTGTAGCAACGTCTCATCTGTCCAGACATGGGTAGCCACGCTGAGATAAAGGCCTGCCATTGCAAAAAAAAGTCTAAAGCATAAATTGCACAAGAATGCAGAGTGTCAACCGTGGGAGGACAGGCATATTGGAGCTGATAGACTGGATTAAAACTAATAAGCGAAAGTTCTTCTTCACACAGCGCATAGTCAGCCTGTGGAACTCCTTGCCAGAGGAGGCTGTGAAGGCTAGGACTATAAGAGTTTAAAAAGAAGCTAGATATTTCATGGAGGTTAGGTCCATAAAAGACTATTAGCCAGGGGATAGAAATGGTGTCCCTGGCCTGTTTGTCAGAGGCTGGAGAGGGATGGCAGGAGACAAATCGCTTGATCATTGTCTTCGGTCCACCCTCTCTGGGGCACCTGGTGCTGGCCACTGTCAGCAGACAGGCTACTGGGCTAGATGGACCTTTGGTCTGACCCAGTATGGCCGTTCTTATGTTCTTATCAGTCCAACAGGCCCATCTACCCTGGTATCCTGCCCCCTCCCTGCCACCCTGGGTTAGACCCCCAGGCCTATCTGGCTCAGCATCCTGTTCCCGTCATCTCTCTGCATGAGATCCATCTAAGCTGAGATCCCGTCTCCCACAGAACCAACATCAAATACTTTAGGGGAAAGGATTTGGGAGACCGGTGGTAAGTTCCATTCAATTCTGTTGCTGCACAGAGATCTACATGATGGGGTTTTAAGTCATGCCACTTGTGCCTGCTAGGGATGTTAAATATCGGTTAACTGAATAATCGATTAACCTCGTGAATTCTTATCAGTTACTTGACTATTCTGTAGTCCCCGGGGGTGGGGTTGGCAGCCAGTGCACTCCGGACCCACTCCCAAGGAGCCCCCTGCTACTCCATGCTGCTGCCTCTATCAGATGCACCAGCGTGGGGTTCCAGGTGGGAGCTGGTCCACAAGGGGAGCCAGTTTTAAAAAAAAAAAACAGTTCCCCTTGCAGACTGACTGTCGCCCTACACTGCTGTCTCTGATACAGAGGCGGCAGCAGCAGCCCCTGTCCAGGGAGAGGGGGGCTGAGCTCCAGGACCCAGGCTGAGCCAGAAGCGAGCTGAGCTGCCTGCCTGCTTGGCTCTTAATACACTTTAAATGCAGAGCTGCAGTGGTGGTAGGTCCCAGACCTGGCCCAAGCCAGGGCCTAGCTGGGCTGCTGGCCAGCCTCCTAAAAACTTACTGGCAGTTGGGGGGCGGGGGGGGGAAAGGGGGAAATGCATGTAGTCTATTGCATTAACCTATAAGGTTTTGCTTATCAGTTAAACAACTTCACTATTACAACCCTAGTGCCTGTAACCCTTTTAGCATTTATACAAATATATATCAAAAGCCCTGTGAAGTGCATTTATGGTGTATCCTGCCCACAGGTCTATGTTGTGGTAGGGCCCTGTACAAACACAGAGAGCTTCTGATTTAAGTGAGAGACAAGAGACAACAGGTGAAGACAGATAGAAAGGCGGGGAGGGGAGGGGGGACTGAGTCAGGATGGTGAGCATGCTTGGCGATGCACCTTTTTGGCAGCATCACAACAGAGGAGGGTTTGAGGAGGGATTTTAAGGGACAACCGGGTAGCTTTGCCGCTGTTTATGGGCCACATGAGAGAAAGCACAAAAGTGCTTGTTTAAAAAAGTAAGTGAGCAGTGATGGCTAGGGATGTTAAAAAGCATTTAATACAGTAACTGTGCAGCCACTACAAATCTCAGCAGTTATACACAGGAGCGGCCCTAGACGAGCTGCCGGCAACTGGCGCCCTAGGCGAAATGCGCGATCGGCGCCCCCACCTCCAAAGCCCTCAACGGCCATTTATCTTGGTGCCCTAGGCGACCACCTAGTTCGCCTGAATTGACGGGCCACCCTTGGTTATACACATTGCAGGCTTCACAGCATGAAGCTTAGTTTTATACTGCATAGCCCACACCAAAGCCTTCCCAGGCAGTGGGGCTACCAACCCGCCCAGGTCCTTGGGAGCAGGCTTTGCTGCCCTGCTGCAGTGAAGCCACCTCCCTGGAGCCGACCGAGTTTAACTGAGCATCAGCTTATCAGTTAAACTGTTAGTCAGTTAAACCTTGACATCCCTAGTGGCAGCTTGGACTGTGGGCCAACCAGCAGCAAGAGCAGACATCTCACAAGCAAATGAACCAGGAGGGATCAGGTGAGGAGCAGCCAGAGAAGGGAAGGCAAGCAGCTTATATCTGAGGTGAGGGACCCAGCGGGGAGGGGTGCACAGTGAGGGATGACACAGGCAAAGCGGTGGGCTTGGAGAACTCTCCTTGCAGTAGAATTCTGAAGGGGTAGGAGCGAGGCAAGACTGCATTTGTCAAGGCCAGAGGACACCTCATTGACCCAGATGACTCAGAATCCTAGAACGAGGAGGGACCTCGAGAGGTCATCAAGTCCAGTCCCCTGCCCTCAAGGCAGGGCCAAGCACCATCGAGATCAGTGTTTCTTGACTTTTTTTTTTTTATTAAATAAAGTACCCCCAGTACCTAGTTTTCAGACAATTTTTTTTTCTACCATTGAAACATAGTTGTTTAAACAACTTAATCGTAGGCAGGCGGGCAATGAAATTTTTGGGTGTAAAAAGTACAAAAATAATAAAGCACTGTAAAACTCAAAACAAAAATTCAGTTTTCTCCAAATTTCAGTTGTGTCGGTGTACCCCCCAGACTTCTCTCGAGTACCCGTAAGGGTACTTGTACCACTGGTTGAGAAACACTGATCTAGATCATCCCTGACAGGTATGTGTCTAACCTGCTCTTAAATATCTCCAGGGATGGAGATTCAACAACTCCCCAAAGCAAATTATTCCAGTGCTTCATCACCCTGACAGTTAGGAAGTTTTTCCTAATGTCCAACCTAAACTTGCTGCAGTTTAAGCCCATGGCTTGTCCTACCATAGAGGCCAGGAGAACAATTTTTCTTCCTCCTCCTTGTAACACCTTTTTAAATACTTAAAAACAGCTCTCATGTCCCCTCTGTCCTCTCTTTTCCAAACTAAACAAGCCCAATTCCTTCAGTCCTCCCTCACAGCAGGACTGGACTAAGGGGTGGGCGAGCAAGGCAGCTGCCCGGGGTGCCAACCGATGGGGGGCGGCTGATGGCAGCTGTAAGGGGCGCGCGGTACCTTATAGCTGCCATCAGGTGCCACATGACCGGCTCCCGCAGCGTCGGCCCCCGCTCCCATCCCCTCAGCGCCAGCCAGCAGCGCCCTTCCCCCCCACAGCTGCGGGGCCCTGCATGGCCAGGTGCTGCGCACCAGCAGCAGTGGCTGGGCCGGACTGGGCAGTGCATGCGCTATGCGCCCCGGGAGCAGGCCCTGGGCTGCGCGCCAGCGGCCGGGCTGGGCAGCATATGCGCCATGCGTCCCGGGGGCGGGCCCGCATATGCGCTGTGCACCCGGGGGCAGCGCCGCACGCCCGGGACGCCAAAATGGCTCAGGCTGGCGCTGCCTCACAGCTCACGTTTTGTAGACCTTTCATCATTTTTGTTGCTCTTCTCTAGGCCTTCTCCAGTTTTTCCACATCTTTCTTTAAATGTGGTGCCCAGATACTCCAACTGAGGCCTAATCAGCACAGAGTAGAGCGGAAGAATGACTTATTGTGTCTTGCTCACAACACACCTGTTAATGCAGCTCAGAACCATGTTTTGCTTTTTTTGCAACAGTGTCTCATGGCTGACTTATGACCCTAGATCCTTTTCTGCAGGACTCCTTCCTAGACAGTCAATTCCCATTTTGTGTGTGTGAAACAGATTGTTCCTCCTAAGTGGAGCACTTTGCACGTGTCCTTATTAAACTTCATCCTATTTACCTCTGACCATTTCTCCAGTTCGTCCAGATCATTTTGAATTATGACCCTATCCTCCAGAGCAGTCGCAACACCTCCCAGCTTGGTATCATCTGCAAACTTAATAAGCATACCCTCTATGCCATCATTTAAATTACTGAAGATACTGAACAGAACTGGACCCAAAACAGATCCCTGCAGAACCCCACTTATGATGCCCTTCCAACATGACAGTAAACCATTAATAACTGCTCTCTGAGAATGGTTATCCAGACAGTTATGCATCTACCTTATAGTAGCCCCATCTAGGTTGTATTTGCCCAGTTTATTGATAAGAAGGTCATGCAAGACTATATCAAATGCCTTACTTAAGTCTAGGTATACCACGTCCACCGCTTCTCCTTTAGCCACAAGACTTGTTACCTTATCATGAGAGCCTAGGGCAGGGGTTCCCAACCTTTTTCGGTCCCCGTGCCCCCTTGGCTTTTAGTAAACCTTCCTGTACCCCCTATTCAATATGAAAGGAAATAAATTCTAGACTCTAGAATCCACAAGTTTTTTAACTAACACTACTACTTTTGGAATATTTCAATTAGGATAATCTAGTTATTTACCAAATACTCCCCATACCCCCTTGACAAGCTTCTCATACCCCCTGGGGGTACGCGTACCCCAGGTTGGGAACCCCTAGCCTAGGGGCTGTGTTTCTTCCTCACCCAAGGCAAGCAGAAATTGGCATCTGCTTGATATACCAGGGTTTATATCTGCTCTGTATATCACAGATCCACACGCTCTATGCCCCAGCCTGTGGCCAGTACCTTGGAAGTGCCCCCTTTACTGGGCCAAACCCCACAGATTCACCAAGTCCCTCTGTGGTAGGCCCATGGGCTCCAGCTTTGGCACCAGCAATCCCAGTTTTTCTTCATTGTGCCCTACAGCAAATCCAGCCCGTGGGAGGTGGATACTGCAAGGGACCCCCATGAGTATTTGCAGGAACACAGCCTTTAGTCACCTGGCTATGACACCTGACAGCCCCGGGGTTATCAGAGAGAGGCAAAAGCTAGCCCAAATCAGGTCTACACAAGCCAGCCCAGCAGTAAGAGATTCGCATTCTGTTGCCACGTGAGAGCAGTTGGGGACAGGAACTCAGGCCGTCTGCGCCTCCCAGAGCCTGCCTGCAGAAAGACAGGCCTGGTGAGATGCCTGCCAGTGATAGACATAGGGTGGTATGAACTCACACAAGGCAGAGGCAACTGACGTCCTTGGGACTCTAAGGAGCCCAGGTGGGATGGAAGAGTTTATTTTGGACTTGGGGTAACCCTGGCCTAGCCAGAGGACTAGCCCATCACAACCTGGAAGGCATCTGGCTGAGCGTATCAGCTGGAGAACAGGAGGGAAACCAAGAGAGGTCCAGTGCCATGCCAAGCCAGAAGGGATGTTAGGTTGGATAGTCTGAGGCAGGTTTGCCTGCAAAGTGAGTGAGAGGACAGTGCAGCGCCTAGTGCTGGGGGAAGGGGAATGATTAGTGCTAATGCCAGACAAAACGCTTATTGAGCCAACGTTTTCTTCACCTGCCGTCTGTCTGGAGTGACCTGTTGTACACGGAGAGTGTCAGATGTAAGGGGCAGGGAGAGTTGTGTCTAAACTATGCCTAGCAGGGGGGAGGGTGGGGGTCTTGGGCCAGGACTGCACAGGATGGCATCACTGTAATACATCTACTACAGAACATACAGTGCCAGCACAATGGCCCCCAGGCCTAGGGATGGGCTCCTAGAAGTGACAGTGACACAAATAACTAGAGCAGGGCTACTCAACATGCAGCCCCATGTGAGCTGCATGTGGCCACGACCCATTTGTTTGCAGCCTGCAGTGTGGATTTGGGTTTACACGGGGCTCAACACACGGCCCACAGGTGGGATCCTTTGAACATGGCCTCCGCTGGGAACACGTTCCATAATGGCGAGTGAATATAATGGTCTTCTGTTGCTATGTGTTTTAGTAGTTAAATTCCTGGTCTGTCATTGCTCATTAAAAGTGCTGTCATATGAGTGGAAAGGGGGAAATATTGCATTGTATTAATATCAGCAGAACTGAGCTAAATGGGGCCTGCGTGTTGTGTAGTCTTGCCTTAATCTTCGTATTCATGCCCATCAGTGTGAAAGAAGCTATTTGCATGTACATGCAACCACACTGAAGTTGCAGCCCTAAGCATGTGCTGTGAGTATCAGTGTGGCCTCCTGGGCTTCCAAAGTTGAGTAGCCTTGAACTAGAGCATCACACACTTTGCAGCTTCAGCCAGCCAAGCTCAATGCCCACCTCAGGAGCTCCTGGCATCCCTACATCCTGCCCCAACAAGATGCCTGGGTAGCCCCTTCTCATTCCCCATCTTTCAGGGACTCCCTGAACTCCCCTCCCCCATTCTCTGATACTAGGGGATAGTGATGTCCCCCACATACAAGAGGCTCTTTGCATCGCCTGTCCCCATATTTTGCCTATGCCAGGGGTTCTGGGTCCCACTTTCCCCTACCACAGCTGCCTCTCCCATCCCCACAGACAAAAGGCTCTGTGTCCCCCATGCCTCTTGGACCACACACCAAGGATTGGGTGTGTCTCTCCATGTCCCAAAGGGCCTGGTGATGAGGAGCAGGCCCACAGGGAAATCCCCCATGGCCTGCAGCTCAGAAAGGGCATGCAAACCAGAGTGGGAGGCCACGAAGAGGAGAGCCAAGGCAACACTTCTTAAAGAGCAGAGGGCTGGATGCACAGGAGGCGGCCTGGGAAACGGGACAGTCTGGATTGGTGAGCAAGATAGCCCAGTTGATTAGGGTCCCAGGGCTGGTGTGGGTGCCACCTAGCAAGAGGGCACAGCATTCACTGCTAACGTGAGAGGCTGAAGGGAGAGAGAAGAGGCTTGGGAGTCAGCTGACTGGCGAATGAAGACAGAGCCTCAGAGGCAGGGTAGGACTGGGTTTGAGTGTGCTTGGCTTATAAGCAAAATGCAGTAGACTTTAGGGAGCGCTGAGAGTTGAAGAACGACAAACTGAAGGAGAAACCAAAGCAGGGTAGGGGGACACCATATGGAATTTAACGGACGTCATGGGAACACTCCTGCTGAGGTTTTTACAACTCCAGACCCACCCTCAGAGTCTTATCGGCTTTAGCGGGTGTCCCTGGGGTACATCAGAAACACACACATATGCATGATGCGGAAGTGGGGCAATAGGATTTGACAGGCAGAGAACCACCTAACGCCCTGCAGTTTACAGCTTCGCCACAGTGCTGCACTAGCAAGTGATAATCCTGTGTGATTCAGCAGCCCTTTTCACCGGCGACCCAGGCTGCTTTATCCAGAACAATTAGTGACTCTCACAAACCCGCCCAAGGGGTTTTACCTCCATTTCACACTTGAAGAAACTGAGGTACAGAGCATGGGGAGATGTACCCTAAGTTATACAACAACACAGAAGCAGGGGAATAGAACCCCCGAGTCCTGGCTCCAAATCCCCACTTGCTCTAATGCACTAGACCCCACACCCCTCCCAGGGCTGGGGATACAACCAGGAGTTCTGGGTCCCAGGCCCACCATTCCCAACCCGATAGACTCCACTTCTCTCCCAGAGCTGGGGACAGAGCTCTAGCTCTCAGCCTCGCCCACTCTCCAGTACTAACCCACAGTCCAAGGTGAGCAAGGGCTGACCAGGGCGTGCCTATGTAGCAGGTTACTCTCACATACTGCCCCAGGCACAAAGGGAAAAAAGATGGCTATCTTTGGGATGTTGGCAAGCCACCAACTTCCCTCCCCTCCCCTTCCCCGCCCCCCCCCAAAAAAACCAACAGGCAGTGAAGCCCCACTGCCACCCATGCCTGGACTCACAGGGGCGCTGAAGTGGACTCCATCATAGCGGTAGATTTTCTGCGGGGCCCGCCGCAGCGCTGGGTCAATGACGAGCTTGTAGCTTCTCCACTGGAAGTTGGGGGCTTTTTGTGTGTCACCCCCACTTTCCTGATCCATTATGACTCATTTAAACTGAGAGGGAGACAGAGAGAAGAAAAATTACTGGCAGCCACGTATTACAAACACTCACAAAGTATCCTCTACTGGTTGCCTCTGAGACTGCTACGTTGCTCGCATCTCCCTCAATCCCAGCAGGCTCCAAGTTCAGACAGGAAGCACCTCTCTAGCCTTCCCTCCAGACCCTCCACCCCCATGTTTATGCACCCCACCCCACCCTGGAAAGACCCCTTGATCCCAACAAGCTGGAGACAAAGTAGGCCAGAGAGACAAGATTCATCAGGGTTACTGGGGGAGCCTGGGAAAATTCAGAGAGCTCCAAGTCAGAAAAGCCCATTAGCGGTTCCCAACCTGCAAGTGTTGGGCCCGGATCAGGTGGGAAAACCACTGGCCCCTCTAGGGCCCCTCTAGGGCTAAGCTCAGGCTAGCTCTCCTGCCCACAGCATTCCTGCTGGCCACCTGCAACTTTGCTTCACTGTGTATGCTACAGTCAGTGTACCAAGGAATCCCAGTGCTACAGGGTGCAGTAGCTGGCAGGAGTGGGGTTTGCTGGTTCAGCAAGAAGGGTCAGCTTAGGTGGAAAAACTCCTCAATCCTCATGCGACTGGGCCAGGTTTGAATCAGGCTCATAAATTAGGTCTGAGAAGATTCTAGACTCAGTCGTTGTGAGAACAGAAGAGACTGAGGGGGCAACAATGCTAGGGCAGGTGGGCCCATGGGTATGAGCTGGAAAGCCAGAAGGGGGCAGAATACTTGGTTAGTGAGGTCTGATCTGGGATGAGAATGGGAGCCTGAGTCCTCTGCAATGGCAGGGAATGGATTCAGTGACTCATGTGTGGATGATCTCATGAGGTGATCCACATCCCTAGCTGCAATGCAGGCACCCCGCATACCCAAGGTCCCTGATGGTCAGTCCTGGGGGAAATTCCTTACAGACCAAGAACATGGTGACCCAGAGCTAAGCAGGGGGCTACTGTCAATCGGTGTTCAAGCACAAAAACATCAAAGCCAAGGATGGGAAGACATTCTTTAGGGTGGGAAAAGAGAACTAGAGGCCTCAAGGAAACTCCCATGAGAAAGCAGTCTAGTAACGGATGTTCTCATCTCTCTCACAGCAAAGGGCAGGAGCCTTTTCACTTTGGAGACCAAAAAATAAGAGCTGTGGGCAATAATCTCTGGGGGACAATCCCACCCTGGGTTAAGTGGGTCCTGATGGGGCAGCTCCATCTCTGCTGTGGGAACAGTCAGTTGGGGATAATCCTGCCCCAGAAGAGGATAAGAGAGATGGGCCAGCTCTCCTCAGGCTAGGTTCTTCCTAGTCTCTGGCTTCAAGGCTAGCATGGAATAGCAAAGAGTCTCTAACTTCCCTTGCCTGCCCCAGGTGACATCAGCTCACTTGCAGGAGCCAGGGGAGTCCAATCCTTTTCTTCTACTGTAAAGTGGGGCCCCTCTGAATAGATCCAATTACAGCAACTGCCCAACTTAGAACTGGTGAGGGGGTTACAAACATCTCTACTAAGGCCTTACATTTCACCACAAAGTGTTTGCCTAAACAGGCACTGCATGGCAATGAGATGCAGCTGCCTCTGGGGAAAGGTAACCAGGAAACAGTTGCACAGTGATGCCTCCCCTGTTGTTGAAACGCAGCCACCTCTGAGGCAGGGCAGCTGGGGAACAGCCATACAGCAAATGCTTCATGGAGATCTCTAGCCCAGCATTGAGAAACCCAGCCCAGAGGTGGCAGTACATCCCTGTAGGAATGGTTCAACTGACACTGAGATGCAGCTGCCTCTGGAATGGAACAACTGGATAACAGCCACATCACATACAGATCACTTGACTGGTGCTGAATTGCAGCCATCTCTGGGGGAGGGCAGCAGGGTAACTGAGTCATTTAGTACAGGATTGATTTTCTACCTCTCAGGAAGTTTGCACTGAAGCTGCTCCACTGTTCTTAAGGACACTCCGCTGCCCACGTTACATATATTAAATATGCCCGGCACATATAACACTACAGCTGTGAGAGCCACCAACTGAGGATTTCCCCTGAAAGGCTGGAGGGCGGGGTCCCCCAACGGAATTTCCCAGCATTCCAAGGAGCCATCAATACAACCAGAAAATTCCACATGACTTTCATCAAGCCATGCAACCTGGTGTAGCAGCTCTGAGCTTCACTACTAGAAGCTTAATCATTTACACTGAGGTGGCATGTGGAGGGTCCCATTCAGGATGGGGGGGGGGGGATCTCTGCCACTCTGCTGGCTGCTGCACAGATCCCAACCCCAAATGAAAATCAGGGACCCTCACTGCACCAGGCATCATGCAGACACACAAGGAGAGAGGATCCCTGCCCCAGATAGCTCTCAGCCTACACAGACAAGGCCAGAACACTGATGAGAAGTTACTGTTGTGCTGGGCACCTCATGGATCCCATCTTGATCAAGATCAAGGTCCCCCATCGTGCTGGGTGCCACACAGATATTCTCATCCAATCCCATGGGGCACTGCTACATAAATGCAGACGCCCAAGCCAACCTGGCACTGCAAGCTGCCTTCGCAGAGAGCGCCTTGTTTGAGCACCATCCTACAGAGGAAGTGCTAGACATGATCCGAGAGGGCAACACGCACTCCTGCCCCTTGGGAACAAAGGTGCCCATGCATTCCTAGAGCAGGCATTGAAGGGGAGAGCACAGGTACAGAACCCAGACTCCTACCAGCAGTGGGCAACACTACCCACACATACACAATCCTGATTCCCTCCACCAGTCAGCTGAGCTACATACCCACAAGCCTCCAATTCCTCCAGCAGGAGCCACACCACCCAGCCACATTGATTCCCTCAAGCAGGAAGCACAAAAATTCCCCCCACCTCACAGGACCCCACCAACGTGCCTCAACCCAGCCCAGAAAATCAAATTCCGATTGGTAAGAGACAGGTATGAAATCGTACCTGTGATGGATGATGTGTTTTGCACTCTTGACAGCGATAAAAGAGGATGTGTATCTGTAAATGCAGTATACTTCTTTTTGACGCAACAGAGCAGATGCTTAGTCCATAATACAGAGTAGGACTTCAAAGAACTGGGAGGCAAGCAAAGGAAATGGGGGTTAAGTATCACAGGAATAAGGATTAAAGGGGAGGGGAGTTATGGTGTGTATTACACAGAATGCATCCAGAACATACAAAGGGTGGTACTCTACCCTGTAAGAGGACAAACATGTTGGGTCCTATCCCCAGGTCTGGAAGGGGAGTGGGGTATAGTGGATTAGAGCAGGAAGGGATGGGAAACAGGGCTCCCTAGCTCCTATATGATATTAGAGTTTCCAACCAACTTGTCTACCAGCAAAAATAAATTAAAAAATTAAGGACTCAAAAGACAAAAGGTAAACTCAAATCACTAATTATTTCACAATCTGGCACCAGAGACCTATTCTAAGCCTCCCAAGACAAATATTGAGATGGGCAGGCTCAGAAATAAGACATGGTAGAAGAGAGCAACGGAGCTGTTCAGAGGTGCACAGATACTAGGGTGATGGGCTGCAGCATGAAACCCTAGAACAAGCCTCCAAGAGAGAGTTCGGGTGCCGCTCTGAATTTTGGAAAGCAGCCATTCCCTGAGAGAAGGGAGTTATGATCTAAGACTGGAAGCTGGAATGCAGAGCAATATGGGCCCTGGTACAGCCAAAGGATGTTTATAATAGCTCCTCCCCACACTTCTGAACCCCTCCC
>CM057848.1:119266541-119278630 GCA_030068395.1 Apalone spinifera
CCTGCCCTGGGGCCGACTCACCCCTCCTGCGCCAGTGCAGGGAAGTCGCCGTGCTCCTCCTCCGGGCCAACGCCCCCTCCCGCAGCGCGCCCGGCAGAGCAGCCAGCGCACTTCCCGAACCCCAGCGGGAAGCCGGCACTACCTCAATTTTCGCTGGAGGTAGGTAGTGGGGCTTCTCAGGGGTGGGGGGAAAATGTGGAGGGAAAATGCCCGGACGCCTCGCGATCGACCTGTTGGTGACCATGGCCGTAGGGTCTCTGGGCACAGGTCTGTTATCGGAGGTCTCTCAGTGCCGGTCTGTTATCATAGGGCCCCTGAGCACTGTTCTGTTATCGTAGGGTCTCACACACACCGGTTTGTTATTGTAGGCTCCTTGGGCACAGGTCTCTTACCATAGGGTCTCTGGGCACAGGTCTGTTAACGTAGGGTCTCTCTGTGCTGGTCTGTTATCACAGGGTCTCACACACACTGGTGTGTTATTGTAGGGTCCCTGGCACCATTCCATTATCGTAGGGTCTCTGGGCACAGATCTGTTATCATAGGGTCTCTCACACACTGGAATGGTATTGTGGGGTCTCTGGGCACCATTCAGTTTTTATAAGGTCTCTGGGTGCCGGTCTGTTATCATAGGGTCTCACACACTTTGGTCTGTAATTGTAGGGTCTCTGGGCACAGGTCTGTTACCCTAGGGTCTCACATGCACCAGTCTCTTATCGTAGGGTCTCTGGGCACCAGCCTGTTCTCATAGGGTCTCACGGCACCAGTCTCCTTTGTAGGGCTGTCAGCCCTGCGTTGTTATTTTAGGGTCTCGTGCACTGGTGTGTTGTCTCACACTGCTCGTTATCGCGGGGGTGCATGCGCTGCGTTCTTCCTGTCGGGTCACTGCTGAACTTGGCCTTTCTCGAGTCCCCGCAGTTTAAACCCCCTCCCAGAACTGGGGTTCCCAGGCACTCCCTGTGAGCGGCCCCCCTGCCCTGCCCTCCCCAAACACCTGTTTCTGGGGAAGTGGCAAGTGCTGGTGCTCCCATGGCCCGAGCACCCCTTGGATGGGAGGGGACTACATTTCCCAGCGTGCCCGGGCTGGAGCCTGCTGCATTGTGGGAGTTGTAGTTTCTCTGTACCGCTGTCGCCGTCTCTCTAGAGACGAGTCACTTGAACGAATTACCCGGCCCCAGGCGAGGGTTCGCCGTTTCTCTACTGGGAGAGAGTTCAGTGCCAAGGTGGCTGGTGCCCGCACACAGACCGCACAGCGCGCTTTCAGCCCCCTGCGCTCATTAACCAGCCGGCCCCCGACACACACTGCAGCCTGAGCAAGCACGGAGCGGAGAGTACGCGCCGGCTAGCCTTTGGGTAGCACTCTCCCATGTGCAGACACCCCGAATGCCAGGCCTCCTCTCCCTTGTCCATCCTTCCCTGTGACCATCGCCCCGGCGTGCCCCCCGGCACGCAGGCTGGAATACACCTTCCCTTTACAACCAGTGACGCCGCGGGGGTTCGGCCATACAGAGGAAGGCTTGGGCCCCATTGGCTTCCTTGAACAACCAGCCCCCACAACTTATGGGTCGCCCACCTTGCTAGCGGCAAACTCCTTGGTTTCCCTTAACACCGGCGAGGAAGTGCCGAACGTTTCACCCCAGCTACCAGCCATCGCCCTGCAGCGTTTGCTTATCTCTCGTGAACGCGATTGTCCCAGGTCAGCAGTTCTTCTCAAGCCATCCGCAGCTCAGGCGCGCAGACTCCAGCTCAGCAGGTTTATTATTATCACACGCGTGCTAACGTAGCTCTTGCTCACAGCAGGGGTGCCCAAACTTTTTGCCTGTCACCCCACTTGGAGACGTGCTGTGGCCCCAAACAGCAACAAAGCCCCCCACAGAATATACACAGTAGGGGCATTACGTGATGCACTTCCAGGTGACACAGGGGCGTGTGACCCAGCCTCTCGAACTGCCCGTGTGGCACGGCTGAGGCGGGAGTCCCGTGCTCCGTGGGGCAGCTGAAGACCACGGGTCTTCTCTCCTCGCCGACCTGCGTGCAGTTCGTCCTTTCCCCGAACGTGTCTGTGACACCAGTAAGGAGGCACGTCGCACTGTGGTCCCATAGAAACGTAGCAAATCCCTTCTCTTCGCAGCCCGTTGGGCAGGCACGCACTTCCTCTCCCAGGCCAGAAATTCGTCCCCGTGCCCTCCTCTCAAGAGCCAGCGGCACGTCCTGGTCGGACCTCCTGCCTTCACCCAGTTTTGCGCACAGACGTGCACGAGAAGGCTGAGTCTTGGTGTCGTTCAGAACCGACGCGCCCCGCTTCACCTCGCTGGAGACTCAGACCGTGCGTCACAACCCTCCGTGCTCACACCGGCATGAAGCCCCTGTGTTTTCCAGACGACGCCCCCCTGTGTTTTCCAGACCTGCTGCTGTCTCCTCAATTCTCTGCTCCACTGCGGTGCTGGCGGGTGGCCTGGCTTTGAGGGTGTTTGCCTCAGGTTCCCCACACATTATTTTCATCGTGTTGATTGCAGCCGGCAAAACCAAAGCCTTTCTAGTTGCATGAGGCTTCTTGGCGCATGTGGCGCGGTAACCCACCTCCCACGATGTCTTCTGAGCACAGCCAGAGACGGATGCAACTCACTTGAACTGAACTTGTTCCCATGCAAGTTCTTTCCAGTGCTTGGGAAATGACCTTTGCTTCCCCGTGTGCTCCTCGTGACGGGTTTGCACGTGGCGCTTAGGGTTAGTGAGCGTGATGGCTTTGCTAGCTAGCACTTGTGAGGTACAGCTGGCATTTGGCCTGTCTTTGCTCTCGAGCAAAACTCCCGCTGAAGCCGTATTCAAAGAAAACCTCCTGGTCTTTGTAGGCACCTTTCGTGGACTCTTGTTTTTCGCTCATGGCTCGTTCTTTGTTTCCACTGCATGACGAGACACGCAGATACTCAGATACTGAGTCCACTGTGCCTCTAATCACAGAGCAGAAAGAGACATTCACGGCTATCGGGCCAGCTCTTAGCAGGGTCCCCGGTCGTGGGATCAGCTCACCACAGAGACAGGGACTTATGCCAGTGCGGTATTCAACGTGGCACAAAGGAAGATACGGGCCTGCCTGAAGGAGCTGCAGGTTCCCGTCTCGAAAAGGCCAGCGCAGGCGCCTACCCGCTGGAGCAAAGAAGCAGCTCGGCCGAGGAGGCTCTGCTCAGAGAGAAGGGTCTTTGGACGCAGCGCCCTCGGCTGGATGGCCAGACAGGCGTCCGCACAGCCCGCGGTTCCAGACCTGCTCCGCAAAGCGCTGGGCTCCACGTAATACGGCCACGTCTGGCGCAGCCTTTGCGGAACAGGCTGGGGGAGGACTGCTGAATATCGGATGGCTGAGGAGCCGAGTAACCTCGTGAATTCTTAGCGGTTACTCGACTATCCGATAGTTCCCGGGGCAGGGCCGGCAGCTAGTGCGCTCCAGCCCCACTCCCGAGGAGCCCCCTGCTCCCCCTCTGAATCACTGGCAGCCGTGCAGGGGGCCAGGCGGGAGCTGGTCCGCCAGGGGAGCCAGTTTAAAACCAGCCCCCTCTTGCGGACCGGCTGCCCCGCGCTGCTGCCTCTGGTACAGAGATAGCAGAGGCAGCAGCCCCTGTCCGGGGCGGGGGGTTGTGCTGTGTGAACTGACCCGGGCTGCCTGCCTGCCCACCTCCTAACACGCCTGAAATGCAGAGCCGCAGCAGGGGTGGGTCCCGGGCCCGTCGCAAGCCGGGACTGAGCCAGGCTGCAAGAAACGTACTTGCAGGGGGGATGCGGGTGGCCTGTGGCATTAACCTATCAGCTTTTGCTTATTGGTCCCTGGACTGCACTATTGCCTCCCTCGCTGGGACGTGTTGCGGGGCCAACAGCGCTGTTCCATGGGCCTAAATGGGCCTGTTGGCCCCATCTGCCTTGGCTGCACCCATTGGGAGTCAGGACCCATGGGCCAGGAACTGCTGCCCTGAGGCCTGACCGGGCTGAGCTAAACATCCGACAAGCTGGGCCCCTGTGTGACGGCCTGAATGATTATTATCGCATGGCCATGGCCTAGGTATACCTGATACCTTTTGTCCTTGGCCAGGGCAGGCAGCTCAGTAATCACAGCTGAGTCCCTGGAGGAGAGGGGGCATGGACTACATTTCCCAGCATGCAGGGGGGGCGGAGCCTGGGAACCTGTTGCATTGTGGGAGTTGTAGTAGCATGTTCCACTGTAGTACACCGTTCCGCTCCCAGATGGGGCTGCGTGTAAAATCCCATAAAGAGACATCGGCCACACCCCAGAGAGCACGGCGAGGTCCGCTGGCGCACGCCTGCGGCTGAACAGAGCCCCGCAGAATAGCGATGGACACCTGCGGGTGCAGAGGCCTGGCTATTCCGTTCACTGGTAGCTGTCCATGCACGGGCGCCCGTCTCGGAGGTGCAAACTGTGCATGTGGAGGGCTGTGCGGAAAAGGACCCTCTGCTGCCAGCCCAGAGAGGGTTCGAAAGGACACGCAGCCGGGAGCAAAGTAAGACTGGAAGAAACAGGATGATGAGAGATTCTTCTCAGCACGCCCCGGCGAACTCCCGCTGCCACACACCTCCCAGGAAGGAGAGCTCCAATGGCGTCATACCGGCTCTGGAAAGACCCCGGAAATAGCCAGGCGGCTTCTTCAGCTCATGCGGGGGGAAGCCAGCCCGGCATCGCTTTCGGTCTGCGGCCAGGCCCAGAGCTGGCTCGTTTTGCCGGCGGAGAGCTGGCGAACCAGGGAGACGTGTTTTCTGAGGGCTCTGCTGGTGCTAGCTATAGCCCGGGATTTGGGGAGTGCAAAATATCAGCGCCAGGCCAGTGCCGGGGTGCCAGGGAAAAGCCTGGCACAGCTGGGACAAGTGGAGAAAGTCTCGGCTCAGTCTGTAGCTGTAAGACCAGGGATCCAAGCATCTGAAAAGTGGTTTGGACCCACGACAGCGGATGCCGAAATCAGTCTGTTCGTCTTTAAGGTGCCACAGGGCTCCTCCTTGGTTTAAGCTTCGTCCCAGCTACTCCCGTAGCCGAAGCTGGCTGGGCTGGCAGCCAGGGGTTACACGGAGGACGACTCCCTGCGACACGCAGGTTGCAAGCCCTCGGGTGTGCCTGTTCACGTGAGCCGCGCGGCTGCGTGGCCTGCGCCGATACGAAGTTCCTGCCCACGCCTGCCAAGCGACACTTGCAGGAAGCGTGGGCTTGACCAGTCTGCACAACAGCTGGAGAGATGTTGTTCGCACAGCCAGGTGTGGCCTTGAACCCAAGAAATGTCTTCTCCCCCGGGGAAGCTGGAATGGGTGTGCTCAAAACAAAGGCCAGGCTACCTCGGACCCCAGCGCATGGGGCTCCCCGGCATCCCCGAGAGCTGACAGCAAACGATGGAGGCCGGCCGCGTTTTGTTGGTAAGCCCGTAGGGTGGGGCGGGGGAGTTTTAGGAGTTTTGTGGGGAACATCTCAGCATGAGCCTAGGCCAGGTGAGTACGATGTGACGCCGCCGGCTGTGTGCTCTCGGCGGGGTCCGTCTGGCGGATCCCAGCGTGGGGTCCAGCCAGCGACTAGCAACCAGGCAGAGCAGGCTGACAAACCGGAAAAACCTGACCCTGGCTCAGAGATTGTACCCAGCCGCCTGCCTGCCGAAAGTCACCGTCACTACCCCCGGGGCCAGGACAGGGAATGCCCCGAACACCAGCCCCAGTGCAGGAGATGGGGAGAAGTCCTGCCAGAGGGGCACGGTGTGAGACACGCCCGAGACACAGACACAGTTTGCTGCACCTGAGATGAGGGGGGTTGACTCATACGACAGGCAATCAAGTGTCAATGCTTCTGTCCCTGTCTGCCTGGAGAGTGAAACTGTGTTCCTGGATATTGACATTGAAATTGACATGTGGCTCCTCCTTGTGCCATCCTAGCCTGGGGGAGGGCCCTGCGTCTTCCTGTCCCCACCCCGCTCCCACTCTCCCCCTTCCCCCCCCTTGTCCCTACTCCGCCTCTTCCCCCAGCTCCCTCCCGCGAGCGATGCAGCCTGAGGAATTAGTGGGGGGCCTGGCGCTGGCCGTGGGGATCAGGCCCACCCCACGCACTCACCAGCGCTGGGTGCGGGAAGCGGAGTGGCCCGACCCTCGCCCCCTGCGCTCCTGCTGCTCACAGCTGCGTCGCCCCGATTCCCGCTGCCGGGGAGTGCCGGAGCGGGGCTGAACCCGGTCGCCGGCGCCGCGCCCCCCTCTAGGCCCCCGGATCCGGACAGTAAATGACCGTGGTGGATGCCGAGCGGCGCTAGCTGCAGGGCCAGAGGCACCGCCCAACCGTGCATGTCCAGGACGCTGTGGCGATGGGGCCGGCTCGAGAAATTGCCTCCAAGAAAGGCGAAAGAGCCGCTGTCCGCGCTGTTGTGCGCGAGAGTGAGTTGTGCCCGCCCCCACCGTGCCAAGGCGGAGTATTCGGTCACAATGCCGTTGGGAGGGGACCCCGCTTAGCGGCCTCATGTTCTCGCACGCTCACCGAAGCAGTGTGACACACGGCAGACTGCCGAGTGAGTGCCTGGCAAACCTGGGCCACGGGAGAACTGCAGGCAGCTGGATGGACTGGGTTTGTTTACACAGATAACAGACCATGCACCACCTGGAGCCTCGTCAGCAGGAAAGCTCTGGATCGAGCCCCGCCGGGAGGCCCGTGCCTGCTGCTAAGCTTATGTGATGTAGCCCAATGGCCAAATACGTTCCTCAGCACAATCCTTCAGTGACAGGCAACGTCCCAGAGTCCGGCGTCGCTCTCAGCCACCCGGGAGCTCAGAGAGGACATAAAGGCGTCAGCGGGTGCTGGGGACGCTTACAAACCAGCGTCGGAAAGGAGACTCCGAAAAGCAACTGGGACTGACCTACCGCTTCGAAGCAACGAGCAGTCCCGTGGCACTGCAGGGCTAACGTCGCATTCAGCGGCGCAACTTCAGCGACGTCACTTGCGTTGCTGAAGTGGAAATAGTGTCACTCGGCTTTTGGCGCCGGCTGCGCAGCAGGAAGTGGAAGGGAGAGCGCGCTTCCTCCGACTGCCCTTGCTCCCGGGGAAATGGGGGTACCAGAGTCGCAGGAAGACGTCCTCCAGCGCGACGTCATTTCGAAATAACGGCCTGCTGGATGCACGGGGAGATTTTGGCAAATCCAGTAATGTGCCTGAACCGCTATTGCTTACTGCTTGAACTTTAGCAACCAAGCTAACAGGCCCAAAATAGGCCTAGACACCATGTGCAAGTCAGGGAGGGGAAGCAGGGGAGTCTGGGTGCCACAGAAAGGGCAGCTTGACCCCGCATCCTCCCTGAGGCCCAAATCTCTAGTGAAATTGCTGAGCTGTACATTAAGGAAAACAGGAAGTTTGTCTAGCGGCCCTAAGACACAGATCTGTCAGGGCCCCCCAGCATGAAGTCTCTGAAAAAGAAAAAAAACGCATCTGGTGAAAGTGATGATCAGAAGAAACCCTCTTGCCTAACCGTTAAAAAGTGCTCGCCTGGCGCGTGTTCGAGTGACATGTTATTGTAATACTCATGGGTAAATAGAGAAGGAACGTTTGAGTCGGGGGGACAATTTTGGGAACACTTGGCGGGACGCCTCGAGGACTCTTCGCTTCTGGACGCATCTTCGTCCCCACCGGCAGATGGAAGCCTGGCCATCGGAAGCCTGCCCGGTGGCCCTTGAGAGCCTCACTCAACTTCGGTAACTATCGAGGGTGCGGCTGTTTTACTAACCTGTTGCGGACGTGTGTACGTGCTTGAGACTCAGTAAAGTGAAAGTGCTCTCGTGGTGTCCTGTTTGTACCATCCATCTATCGGTCGGACGACCGTGTCTCCCTGAATTATTTTCTGACACCACCTCACAGAGAGAAAAAGTTACCGAGAGGTTTGGGTTGAAAGAACCCGGGTGACACTGAGTAGACGCATCATCGTCAACAACCACAGGTTCAGTGCTCATTGGTGTCCGATGCCTCCCTCGCGATTTCCTTCCATCTTTCCCCGTCCACTGCGGAGTGGCTGAGTTTTGTAGACTAGCTCCGCACCAATCTACTGTGTCATCTCCCCATTCTCTGGGGGGTCTGCCTCTCCTATTCGCACCGTCCATTATGCCGAATGCCGGGGTCTTCACTTTTCCCTCGTCGTTCATTCTGCAGAGGTGCCCGAATTGCTGTAACTTCCGTTGTATCTTCTTCGGCAGTAGGTCCTCTTGGCTGTATCTTCCTAGAGAATTCCTCACTGGAGACCTGCTGTACCCATCCTGTTCTCAGGCTCTTTCTGTAACCACTGCTCTCGAACGCTAATATCCTTCTCTTCGAATCTTTCGTTATCACCCATGTCTCACGCCCGTGCCACATGCTGCTACAGACGCACGTTTTCAAGACACTCAGCTTCATTTCTAAGCTAATCGCTTTGCTTTTCCAGATCTTATCCATCGCCTTCAAACTCGCTCTTGCTTTCGCCATTCTAGTCGCCGTTTCCTTCGTACGGTCTAGATCATAAGTCATGTTGCTCCCCAAATACGTGAACTTCTCTGCGTTCTCTAGTTGGATCCCATCTACACTGATCTTCCTTCCTATTTCCTTATCTCCAAATACCGGTGTCTTCCTTTTATCGATAGTCATAATCAGTCCGTACCACTTCCCTTCCTCATTTAGCACCTGCACCGCCGCACTCGTTATTTCGGAATAACGGCAGTTACTCCGAAATAACGCTGTTGTGTAAACGTACCCTTAGAGACTTACGAGACTAAATACATAGCACCATGAGCTTTCGTGGGCACAGCCTGCTTCAGGAAGCGCTAAGGTACATTGGGGTGGCTACTGAGTGAGAGAACAGAGGGAGTCAAATGGACTCCCGGTTCAAGGTAATCTCCTCATAATTCCAGACTAACCGAGAGGAGACATCCCAGCCCTCCTCCATGAGGGACTTCCAGGGTTAACTCCAGGCTTTGAGTGCACCAAGCAGTCAATGTGGTGACCAGCCACCACCAGGACATAAAGTATCTGCATGTGATCATTGCAGTACTCCCAGAGCAACCCAACAGGAAGAACTGCCTGTGAGCGCATGGACAACTCCAGACACCCTGAACCTTTCTTTAGAAAAATGGAGGAAGTTCCACTTCCCGCACCCCACATGCTCCAGAAGTGCCCGTTTCATCCCCACCGAAAGTCACCCCCCGGTTCACACACACTGGGAGAGAAAATGTCAGGAAACTTGCCTGAAAATGGCACAAGAAACCCAAACCAGCTAGCTCAGAAACATGACAACAGCCTCCAACACAAAAACAAAATGAGGAGCCAACTACAAGCCCACAACTCGCAGACCAGCACCGCCGGGGACTACCATATGGCCACTAAAAGACACCCCAACACCATCCGTTTCTCGAGACTACCCCGACCAAAGCCGAGTTATCTCTGCTTTCTAAAGGGAATGAAGTTCTGCCCCACCCGATACCGTTCTAACGTGGAAAACAAACCTTCCCCCGACTCCACCTCGAGGAATTCTTTCACAACAGTGTCAGCACAACCCACAGTGACCACATCCCTCTGGACAGCCGTAAGCACGAAGCAGGATCTGCCGGGACGCCCCACAGCGAATGACAGCACGCTCCTGATTGTTGTTGCTTTGGGAGAACAACTGACTGTGATTTCTGTATCAGCCATCACATCCAGTACTACCGCTCTGCTGCCGAGGGGGCAGCTATGCCGTCCCTGAAATCCGGTCACCAAATAGCGATCACACCTGGCAACACAACCGCGGCGCCGGTCTCTGCCATCAACAAGGCCAAGCAGCCAGTCTCCCGCACTGCTCCAAGAATCCCCCAGGCCACAATTCACCCAGGGATTTAAGGGGGTCATCAAATGCTTTCCCCAGCCACCCCAAGAGATACTGGGCAACCACATCCAACATGAGCCCTCCCCCCGAACGGTCTGTGTGCGTCCCCAAATTACAGACAGGGGAACCCAGGCAAGCCCATCGTGTCTGGCCGTGGCACTCTTACAAAAGTGGGGATTGGGGGTCAGAGAACCCTCCTCAAACCATTCAGCACACAAAGCGCCAGCTTGCTCCAGGGCTCATCAGCCTTCCCCTAAGAAGGGCTAAGGATCTTCACTCACGTGTATTTGTGTAACCGCTGGATCTTTAGCACTTACACCTTTACACATGGCGGGGGGCGGGAGCTGGCAATCGAGTCAGCTCCCTGGGAGCACCGGCTCCTGCCTGCCTCTTTATCAGGCGGGGTGGAGAGGAGGAGGGACAGCTCCAGCTGTTTGGGCTCCCACATGGTGTGATGGAGACCAACAGGCTCAAAGAATCCAAACTGGCCATGGCCAGCAGCCAGGTGGCCCAGGTATGGTGCCTTCAGGGCATGGAATGAGCAACCCAGTCCCACTCAGAGACCCGCGGCAGACTCCGAAGTCAGCGTGAGGGTGTAGATACGGTTAGTGGTAGGAAGGCAGAACTTAAAGCCGTCGTAGGAGTCATGCGGGCAACGTGGGATCCTTTTCCCTCCACCCCCCATTTCTGGTCACTCCCATTGGACTCAGATGCCTGCCAAACATGTGGGAGGAAAACACTTTGGGTGAAAACCTATAGAATCACCCACCCAACCACTCTCTCCTTCCAGTTCAGCTCCCTCCACTCGCCCAAAGAACCCACTGGCCCCCTTTAGACACCCTATCTTCTCACGCAGCTGTGGTGGGAATTGTGCCTTTAAGGGCTGAGCTTCCCAGCTGAGAGACCAAGCTGGGCACTGCACAGCCGGTTGGAAACAGCCAGCGCTTACCTCAGAGCTTTCGCAATGATCCTGTGCACTGAGGTCTAAATCTCTGAGGTATTTAGTAACATTTAAACACTTGTGAGGAACTGAGTCGGAGAACCACCAAGCTACCGAGAGCCAGGAAGAATCAGAGATACTTTGCCTTGCTGGCAATTTTGAAAGACTGAGAACAGGATTTTTGGCAAATGAATAAGTCAAAAAAGATTCCTTTGGGCTTAGAGGAAATGTTTCCTGTTGATTCCGGGCTTTTCAAAACATGTGGAGATTTTTTTCCCTAAAAAAATGTAAAGGAAATGTGGAACTGAAACGTTATGTTAAATAATTTTTAAAAACCCATCAAAATATTTCCTTTTGGGTTTCCAGCTTCTGACAAATGTTTGTAAATGGGTTTAAAATAAAATTACAGGACGTTTTGAAATGAAACGCGGTTGTAAACAAACAACACTCACACGTTTCCTTGGAATTGGGGTTTTGTACGGGTTTTGAATTGAAGGAAATTTCCAAATGAAAAAGATGGGCTGGGGTTTGATATTTCTAAAAAGGATTGGAAATTGTGACCCATAAAGTCATTTGAACTCAAAACCTGAATTGCTTTCTTTTGATTCCTGATGGTTGGGGGTTTTTTTGTTTGTTTGTTTGTTTGTTTGTTTGTTTTTCCTCTTTTTTGTTTTTCCTCTCAGAAAAATCACAGGTAATAGAATCCGAGGGTTGGACAAGATCTTAGGTTATGGAGTCCAGCCCCCTGCCCAAAGCAGGGCCAGCCCCAACGCAGTCATCCCAGCCAGGGCTTTGTCCGGCCCAGATTTAAACACCCCTAGGGCTGGAGATTCCCCCCCTCCCTAGGGAACCCAGCCCAGCACTCCCCACCCGCCTAGGGAAAGTGTCCTTATGTCCACCCTAGACCTAGGTGCTTTGGGATCAAAAGGGAGTTTAGAATAGAAACAGGGAGATTTTCCAGCCGTTCCCAGTGCTTGAAATGTGTAGGGTGTTTTCAGATAAAGTCAGGGGCTGCAGGCCAGAGGGTTCTCAACCCAAATGCTCACGTTAGAGGGGACCGGGGCCCAGATCACCAGGTGGGACCCCAGAGGCAGGGCAGCCCTGAAGAGGAGCAGAGACTTACAGCTTAGTGGCTATGGAGAACCTGCCTCGCCAGCCCTTGTGACTACAGGCCATGGGGAACTCCGACCCCACCCCTCCTGCCCCATGGTGATTCTCCTGCTTCCCCTTCTGCCCGGGGGGGGCGCTGTTGCCTTGGCTTATTGGCTGGCACATTGATGGCTTGGGGGTAAGGAGGGGCCCCCAGCTGGGGG
>JANRFK010001234.1:5958-22351 GCA_030068395.1 Apalone spinifera
TTGCATCCCTTTTCCGGAAAAGGGTGCCTGTGTAGACGTAGCCATTATGTTTTACCTTAAAACTGTATTCCTTTGCTTATTAAACTGTAGTTAAAAAGTATACAAACCTTATTTTGGCTTGAAAACATTCTTTTATTCTAACGTAAAATGGCTCTAAATGTGAAAAAAAAATAGCCAAGCAGTCCTAGTGTACCCCATAAAAGAAATGTTAAGAAGGCTCACAAGCCAAAAGTGCACACCCACAGAATTAAACCAGTGCCTGGGACATAAACCAAAAGGAGGGTACAGAAACCTGTTAAAATATACAATGAAAGGTAAAAGAGTAAAATAATTCTTTACAATTCTTCTGTTGCCAAAGCATCTTAAGACTCCTATAGTATCAACAAAAATAAACCATCCAAAATCATCTGATTAGAGTCCCTAAAACTCCATCCCGCTGTGACTGACCAGGCTGGGTCTGGGCACCGCTGAGGGCATCCGCTCAGGGCAAATTGCTCAAAATAAGGGCTCTCCACAGCCCCAGACTGGACCTTCCCAAACAAGCCACAAACCAGTCACACCAAGCAAAAACCCTCAGACAACCAGCTCTCTCTGTGTCACAATCAGCCCTGGGCCTGCACACAAGTAAGGGGTTATAGAACCCAATCTCACCTACCTCGAACGGGGTCTTTCTAGTCCCAAAAAAACAGCCACAAATCCCCGGTCAATTTATGCTCTGGATCTTACCCACAAGATCACGCTGAGCCAATCCTTTAGAATCTAAAATCTAAAGGTTTATTAATAAAAGAAAGAAAAACCATGAGAGTGAGGTTGTTGAGAAGAATACATTACATGCACCAAGTTCTCGATGCAGAATCACCCAGGTCTCGATGCAGACTCTTAGCAGGGATGTTCCAAACTGCTATCTTAAAAGTCTCTGGTGTCCATCCTATGTCAGGATGGGCCAACGATTCTTCCCGGCTCGCTGTTCCTCTTAAGTCAGCAGTCATGCTATTGGCTGGTTTGCAGGTCCCAGACACATTCCTCAGGTGTGTGTTGGCCTCTCTGAGAGCCTTGTCCCTGGAGCCGTGCTAATTAGCACAGTCACTGACTGAACATCCCTGGCCCATTGCTCTGTCTCAGACAGAGAATCTTCCAGCAGCAACACAGAGTCCATATTTCTAACTCCACATACAGATATCACACAAGTACATGAATAACATACGTAAAATCAGTAGAACACAAGCTTTCGTTTGACACTTCACATGGCCCCCTTTGTACAGACTGTGGGGCAACCCCCCAGCCCTTGGGTGCAGCAGTGACCTGGCGGATCCCCTTAACATCCAGTAACGTGACTCCCCTGACAGCTGTATGCTTCTCAGAATCCATTATCGACATAAAACTTGGTCACCTTGCAAAATAATTTCTACCTGAAAACCCTAAGAAGGGTGGCGGGCCTGTGGGAAACGAGTAACCCCTCAGCCACAGGGCAGAACATGCAGCTCTTACTTCTCTCAAGACCTACACGGACTGCAGGCCAGGCAGGCAGCACCTGCAGTGATGCGCAGGAGGGTAGGGTTAGTGGATAGTCGATTACAGGGTTAGCCACTAAGCCTGGGCTTATCCGTTAATCGTAGCAACGACATGCAACCCTCTGGCCTGGCTGCCTCTTAGCAAGGAGGGGGATGGTGGGAGTGGGGGCCCCTGGGAAGCTGGCTCCTGCAGAATCACCATTCCCCACCACTTGCTGACTCCCACAGAGGCAGCAGTGCAGGGTGCTGGCATGTGGGTTGGGCTGAGGGTGTTGAAATGGACTGGGGGAGGGGGGGGCGGGTGAGATGGGGGTGCTCAGGAAGGGAGCACACAGAGGGGTGAAGACTTCCATGGATGGCGGGATAGAGGCGTGGGGAAGGTGCTTTGGATTAGGGTTGAGGGCTCCCATGGGGGCTTGGCAGGGTGCACTGGCCGGGACGGGTCAGTGCTTTGTATGGAGCTGCTCCCAACAGGAGCACCCAGCATTGCCCTTACAGAGCAACAGTGACGCTGGGTGGCCACTTGTGGTAACACACCCAGCATTGACCTTATACGGCAACAGTGACACTCCGTGGCCACTCGGGGTAATGCACATGTCACCTTAGATTTTAAGGAAAGCAGCCAGATTACTGCTGCACCCATGGGGGGATGTTTACTCCAAAGTCTGTACTTCCATGAAATTACCTAGCTTCTCTTTAAACTCTGTTCTAGTCCCAGCCTTCACAGCCTCCTCTGGCAAGGAGTTCCACAGGCTGACTACACACTGTGTGAAGAAGAACTTTCTTTTATTAGTTTTAAACCTGCTGCCCATTAATTTCATTTGGTGTCCTCTAGTTCTTCTATTATGGGAACTAATAATTAACTTTTCTTTATCCGCCCTCTCCACACCACTCATGATTGTATATACCTCTATCATATCCCCCCTCAGTCTCCTCTTTTCGAAACTGAAAAGTCCCAGTCGCTTTAACCTCTCCTCATATGGGACCCGTTCCAAACCCCTAATCATTTTAGTTGCCCTTTTCTGAACCCTTTCCAAGGCCAATATGCAAACAGCCAGGGCATAATGGCTGCCAGCATGTGAAACACAGACAGGTCATTTGACCATATGACCTGCTCTGGCTAGAGAGACACCAGGAGAGATATAAAGTGCCATGAGGTGGACACCATCTTGTCTTCAATTCTGCTCCTGATCCCAGATGCAGCCTTGCGAGGGGCAGAGAGCCGGGGAGGATTGCTGACCCATCCTGGCATCGGATGGACACCAGAGACTTTTAAGCTGGCAGTTTGGAACATCCCTGGTGAGAGCCTGCATCCAGAACTTGTTGATCGGTGCATGTCATGTATTCTCAATCTTACACTCCACCTTTTCTTTCTTTTATTAATAAAACTTTAGATTTTTAGATGCTAAAGGATTGGCCCAGCGTGATCTTGTGGGTAAGATCCAGAGCGTAAATTGACCGGGAATTTGTGGCTGGTTCTTTAGGATCGGGAGAAGCCGTTCCGGGTAGGTGAGGTTGGGTTGTATAACTCCCCACCCGTGTGCAGGCCCAGGGCTGGTTGTGGCACAGGGAGATAGGGTATCAGATGGGTTTTGCTTGTGAGGCTTCCTGCTGGCTGGATCGGCATTGCATTAGCTTTTACAGAGCAACAGCGACACTGGGTGGCCGCTCATGGTAATGCCCCCAGCAGTTCCTATTGGGCATCAATGGCACTGGGTGGCCATTTGCGTTTCCATTTGGAAGGGACAGTGAGCTAAGGTGGCCAGGCAGGCAAATGCATGCCTGAGTTCCTCCATGGAGCGGCAGTGACACCTGGTGGACACTCTGCTAAAGTACAGATTATGTATTTCCCTAATTTGGGATGGGGAGTGTCATGTTACTGGATGTTAAGGGGATCAAACAGGTCACTGCTGCACGCATGGGGGGGGCTGTTTGCCCCAAAGTCTGTACAAAGGGGGCCATGTGAGGTGTCAAATGAAAGCGCATGTTCTACTGATTCTGTACATGCTATTCATGTACTTGTGTGATATCTGTATGTGGAGTTAGAAATATGGACTCTGTGTTGCTGCTGGAAGATTCTCTGTCTGAGACAGAGCAATGGGCCAGGGATGTTCAGTCAGTGACTGTGCTAATTAGCAAGGCTCCAGGGACAAGGCTCTCAGAGAGGCCAACACACACCTGAGGAATGTGTCTGGGACCTGCAAACCAGCCAATAGCATGACTGCTGACTTGGGATACAGGGATAGTTCACTGGGCCATGTGACCTGCTTCAGCTTGGAAGAGACCAGGGATGGATATAAAATGCCATGTGGCAGACTCCATCTTGCCTTCAATTCTGCTCTTGATCCCACAAGCAGCCTTGCGAGGAACAGCGAGCTGGGAAGAATCGTTGGCCCATCCTGACATAGGATGTACACCAGAGACTTTTAAGATAGCAGGGATGTTATGAACTGCTAAGAGTCTGCATTGAGAACTTGGTGCATGTAATGCATTCTCCTTAACAACCTTACTCTCCTGCTTTTCTTTCTTTTATTAATAAAGTTTGAGATTTTAGATTCTAACGGATTGGCTCAGCGTGATCTTTTGGGTAAGATCCAGAGCGTAAATTGACTGAGGATTTGTGGCTGGTTCTTTAGAATCGGAAAGACCTGTTCGGGGGGGGTGAGATTGGGTTCTCTAACCCCTCACCTGTGCGTTAGGCCTGGGGCTGATTGGGGCACAGGGAGAGCTGGGTTGTCTGAGGGGTTTTGCTTGGTGTGATCAGTCTGTGACCTGTTTGGGAAGGTCTCTGGTCAGGGGCCGTAAGGAGCCCTTGTTTTGAGCAATTGGCCCTGAGTGGTGCCCAGACCCGGCCTGGTCCGTCACAGGGAGTAACTGCTGGGATAGGAAACTCACAGATTCCATCTGCCCTAGAGGAGCCGTGATAGGCCCTGGCCTCTAGGGGCAGCACTGATCCCTTCCCCATGGGTGGGCACCTGGCAGTGGTGAGACAGCTGCATTTCCCCACACCCACCTCTCCCTATGGGGCTCTCTCAGGGAAGTGCCAATCCTGCCTTCTCCCCAGATTGGAGGCCAGAAGTCAGAGTAGGCCGGTTGCTGTGTGCAGTCATGCAGGTAGGCACAATGCTCCACAATATTGTGCTTGTGCTGCTTGCAGTCCTGGGACTGTGGCTGCTCCTCACTTTCCTGCCCCACTTCAACTGTCCTTAAAATTGTGGACCTCACCCCCTAGGTGCTGCTACTCAGCCACCTCTGCTAACAAAGCCAGGCCAAGCTAAAATGGAGTCTCTACCTAGAGCCCAGCCCCCCCGTCTGGACAGTTAGCTCAGTGACAGTGGCAGCTGTTCCAAAGCCAGCTGGATGGTCAGGTTGACATGCACATGCTCTGATGGCTTCTTCCTCCAACCCTCTGTTACACAATGAACTTTCAGGGTATGCATTTCACCGGGTTTATTGCCCTTCTGCCCCTCTAGGGAGTCCAATATATTCCTCCACCCGAATGAGTCGAGGCCTGCCCCAGTCCGAATGGGTCTGCAGATAGTCTCCACATTTGTCCTAGGTACACAGGAACCGTTCACCGCACATGCTGTAAGGATTGCGGCTCTGGCAAATGTTGGACCCTGCTGGAGGAGGATTAGAAGAGGATGGCAGGGTAGGGGGACCTGGGCCCTCCCTCACTCCTGGGTCCCGGCCCAGGGGGGATAAAATTTCCCCTACCTGCCTGATGGGGGTGTAGCCCCTAAACACGCCAGCCCACCGGCTCCATGACCCTGCTCTGGGCCACTTCCTACCTGCCTCCTAGGTCACCGTACCTCCGTCCGCTTTGTGTCCGTCCGCCACACGCTCTGCCTCACCTCTGCTTCACTCCCTGGACAGCGCTCCACCTCCCCCTTCCACCTTGCTGCCCTCTGCCTTTTAAACTCCCCGCTGTCCGACCTCCGCCGGTGGCGGGGTTCCGGCGGATCAGCTGCTCTGCCAACGCCGGGCCGGTGGGTGACGTCATCCCCCCACACCAGCCCCGAACAAGCGCCGCATTTCCGCCGCTTCTCCTGCGGCTGCAGCTGCCCCCACAACGCTGGCACTGCGCTGGCAGGAGCGTGGGACGCGACTGCCTCATCACACCCTCCCTAACCAAATTCCATCATGCACCGCTGCTGAACTTATTCAAAGTGTCTCTCCAAACACCCCCACGTGTGCCATGCCTTTCATCCGCTGGCTAGAGTACATAGAGCCTTCCTCCACCACTAATGTTCCTGAGCTTGTCACACACCAAAACAGGAACTCCCTTCCCTTCATCACTGCCTGCTCTGCTACCCTCAATTCATCTTAGCCACCTCCTTGTGCGCAACCCCCTCCCAATCTGCCTCCACGTGTGTGTTTGCAAATAGCTCCAGGTGCCTGTCTCCTTATCCCCTCTGTTCTCCTTCTGCTGCTTCTTCCCTGTCAACTGACACAGCCCTACAAGTTCTAGGTACAAAAGCCGAGTTTTCAAACCTACTTTATTCCAGGAAACTCTCTTGGTTACAATGATCTTGCAGCCCCCTGTGATGGAGGGCTATTCATGTGGCTTGCTCACAAGCCGAGGCTGTCTATAGAGCTGTTTTTACATAAGGTCTCTCAGATGTTGGGAGCCTGTTTACCCCATAGAGGCTGATTGCCTATTCCCCAAAACAATGAAAAGCAAAGAGTTGAAACAACCACACAAATATTCAGAGGACAGTTTATAATGTATAATCGTGAGAATCAGTGGAGCCAAGGAAACAACGTCTCCAGTACAGTCTGGACATGGGACACTAGATGATAAATCCAGGTAGGTCCAATAAGCTGCACCATTTCACAGGTTAAAAGAGAGGGAGGCAATCATTTTTAGTGGGGGGCCACTCCTAGATTCTGGAAAGTGGTCACGGGCCACACTTGTCTTGGAGGTGCAGGGTTTAGGATCGAGGTTGGGTGGGAAAGGTGCACGGGGTAAGGGACTGGGGAACAGGATATGGTGTGAGCTCTGAGAGGGAGTTTGAGTGAAGGAGGGGGCTGGCTCAGGGGACTGGGGTGTAGGGTCAGGAGAGGATTCTGGCCTGGGGGAAGGTGCAGGGTCTGGGACCTGTGGCGGGGGGTGCAGAGGGTTTGGAAGTGAAGGGAGTTGGGGGCCAGGAGGGGCAGGGGTGCCAGAGGCAGGCTCTGGCTGGGAGGTGCTTACCTAAGCATCTCCTGGCCAGCAGCACCCTCAAGGCAGACCGGGCTCCCTGCCTGCTGCAGGTCCAGAGCACTGCAATGCAGCCTACTCCCTCCGCGTGGCTCTCAGCTCCAATTGACCGGCTGCAGGAGCTGCCCTAGACGAGCTGTCGGCAACGGGCGTCCTAGGCGAAAAGCGCGATCGGCACCCCCGCCTCCAAAGCCCTCAACGGCCGTTTTTCCTGGCGCCTAGGTCGCTTATGTTGACGGGCCACCACTGGCTGGCTGTGTCTGGCCAACAGGAGCGGAGGGCTGGACTGGGGGCGGGGAGATAAATGCTGCATCTGGCTGAAGAAGCCCCGCCTCTGCTAGGCCCAGGTATAAAAGCCTAGAGAGAGGCTCAGTTTGGGATGGCTACTGAGTAGCAAGGACATACTGAGTGCCGGCAGGTGAACTGTCTGGGAGGGTTCCTGCCCGGAGGAGGAGCAGGCGAATGCGCCCCAGAGACCAGATGCAGAAGGGCCTGGCTCAGAGGATGCAGGTGGGGAAGACGCCAGTGTCATGTTGCTGGATTTTAAAGGGAGCAGCCAGCTCATTGCTGCACCCATGGGGGTGACAGGGCAGGCGAGCCCCGCACTCCGGTGGACAGCCGGGGGGAGCAGGGCCGGCAGGAGCATGCAGGTGTGGACATCCCGGGTCACCAGGGAATGCCGCCCCACCCACCAGCAGAAAGCTAGCAAGTACCAGGGCAGGAGGAGGGCGCAGGCGCGGGCGTCCTGGGTTGCCTAGGAACCCCGCTAGGGAAAGGATGGCGGGAGCGGGAGGAGCTAGGCGCAACAGGAGCGCACGGCCGCCATGTCATCGGTGTGCTGCCAGCTTTGAAAACGGTGGCCCCCGTGCCAGAATGGGGGAAAATGAGTCTCAGCAGTGGCGGCTCCCAGGAATATGGGGGAGCCGACTGCCAGGGCTCAGAAGAACCAGAGTGACAGAGCCCCAGGACCGGGGGCTGGGAAGGCGCCCCAGTGGACCCAGACCCACGACAACCCCTGACTGCAAGCCTGAGTCAGGGTCAGGGGGACTCGCAGGGGAGTGGGACAGACGGGCCGAGGACCTATTGTGGGGGGGTAAGAAAAACCGTTGGCGGGGTAGGAAGTGGCTCGGAGCAGGGCTTCAAAGCCTGCAGGTTGACATGTTACGGGTGGTCACCCCGTCAACCAATAGGGAGAGGATAGCATAGTAATTCCTCCCCAGGGCTCCAGGCCGGGCCCGAGTCCCCCTACCCCAGTGTAATCCCTGAGCAGCAAAAGGCCCTCTCTTCAGGCGCGGCCATACGTGAGGGGAGGGGGAAATATGTAGACACAATAGGCACTGTGAGTACCCCAAAGGGGGGGAGCCTCCCCATTGCGGGGAAGGCTACAGAAAGGGGGAGGATCCCTTCGGAGACAAGGGGGTCCCCTACAGGGGGTTTGCCCCAAAGTCTGTACAAAGGGGACTATGTGAGGTGTCAGATGAAATGAAAGCTCATGGTCTACTGGTTCTATGCATGCTACTCACGTACTTGTGTGATATCTGTATGTGGAGTTGTAAATATGGACTCTGTGCTTATGCTGGAGGGTTTTCTGTCTGAGACAGAGCAATGGGCCAGGGATGTCCAGTGAATGACTGTGCTAATTAGCACAGTGCCAGGGACAATGGCTCTCAAGGTGCCCAATACACACCTGAGGAATGTGTCTGAAACCAGCCAGTATCTAATGGGCGCTGGCATGGGACACGGATAGATCACTTGGCCATGTGACCTGCTCAGGCTCCCACATGCAGCCTGGTGAGGAACAGCGAGCTGGGAATAATTGTTGGCCCATCCTAACATAGGATGGACACCAGAGACTCTTACGATAGCAGTTTGGAACATCCCTGCTGAGAGCCTGCGTCGAGAACTGGGGATTCGGTGCATGTCAGGTATTCTCCTTAACCTCACTCTCAGGCTTTTCTTCCTTTTATTAATAAACCTTTCGATTTCAGAGTCTAAAGGGTTGGCCCGGCGTGATCTTGTGGGTAAGATGTAAAGTGTAATTGACTGGGAATTTGTGGCTGGTTCTTTGGGACTGGAAGAACCCGTTGGGGGTGGGTGAGATTGGGTTCTATAGCCCCTCACATGCGTGTAGTCGCGGGGCTCGTTGTGGCACAAGGAGAGCTGGGGTGGCCGAGGGGTTTTGCTCATGAGGCTTCCTGCTGGCTGGATTGGCTGCTGAAGCGCTCGGTGGGACTGGTTTGTGGTTTTGAGCAATTCGCCCTGAGCAGATGCCCTCAGTGGTGCCCAGACCGAGCCGGGTTCGTCAAAGCAGGTCTATCAGCAATGTCATAAGAACAGCCATACTGGGTCAGACCAAAGGGCCATCCAGCCCAGTATCCTGTCTGCCGACAGTGGCCAATGCCAGATGCCCCAGAGGGAGGGAACACAACAGGGAATTCTCACATGTTCCCTTCCCTGTCACCCACCTCCCGAGAGACACTAGGGACACCATTCCTACCCATCCTGGCTAATGGCCATTGATGGACCTAACCTCCATGAATCTATCTAGCTCTTCTTTAGTCCTAGCCTTCACCACATCCTCTGGCAAGGAGTTCCACAGGTTGACTCTGAGAGTGAAGGAAAAACTTCCTTCTGTTTGGTTTAACCTGCTACCTATTAATTTCATTTGGTGGCCCCTAGTTCTTACATTGTGGGAATAAGTAAATAACTTTTCCTTATTCACTTTTTCCAAACCAGTCATGATTTTATAGACCTCTATCACATCCCCCCTTAGTCTCCTCTTTTCAGTGCTGAAAAGTCCAAGTCTTCTTAATCTCTCTTCACATAGGAACCGTTCCAAACTCCTAATCATTTTTGTTGCCCTTTTCTGAACCTTTTTCAATGACAATATATCTTTTTTGAGATGAGGCAACCACATCTGTACACAGTATTCAAGATGTGGGTGTACCATAGTTCTACAGATAGAAGCAATAAGAGATTATCAGTCTCATTCTCTATCCCTTTTTAAATGATTCCTAACATGCGATTTGCTTTTTTGACTGCCGCTGCACGTGAGTGGATGTTTTCACAGAACTATCCACAATGACCCCAAGATCTCTCTTGAGTAGCTGTAGCCAAATCAGTCCCCATCATATAGTGTGTATATATATAGTTGGGATTATTTTTCCAACATGCATTACTTTACACTTATCAACATTAAATTTCATTTGTCATTTTGTTGCCCAATCACTTAGTTTGGTGAGATCTTTTTGAAGTCTGCTTTGGTCTTAACTATCTTGAGCAGTTTGGTATCATCTGCAAAATTTGCCACCTCACTGTTTACCCCTTTCTCCAGATCATTTATAAACAAGTTGAATAGTATAGGTCCCAGGACAGACCCTTGTTACCTCTCGCCATTTGGCAAACTTATCATATATTCCTACCCTTTGTTTCCTCTTTTAACCAGTTCTCAATCCACAAAAGGACTTTCCCTCTTATCCCACGACAACTTACTTTGCTTAAGAGCCTTTGGTGAAGGACCTTGTCAAAAGCTTTCTGGAAATCTAAGTATACTATATCCACTGGATCCCCCTTGTCAACATTAATAAGGCATGATTTCCCTTTATAAGAACTGTTGACTTTCCCCCACAAATCATATTCATCCATGTGTCTGACAATTTTATTCTTTACTATAGTTTCAACTAATTTGCCCAGTACTCATGTTAGACTTACTTGTCTGTAATTTCCAGTATCACCACTAGAGCCCTTTTTAAAATACTGGTGTCACGTTAGCTTCCAATCATTAGGCATGGAAGCCAATTTGAAGGATAGGCTACAAACCACTTAATAGTTCCATAATTTCCCATTGAGTTCGTTCAGCACTCTTGGGTGAATGCCATCTGGTCCTGGTTACTTGTTACTGTTAAGTTTATCAGTTTGTTCCAAAACCTCCTTTAATGATACCTCAATCTAGGACAATTCCTTAGATTTGTCACCTAAAAAAAATGATTCAGGTTTGGGAATCTCCCCAGTATCCTTAGCCGTGAAGATGGAAGCAACGGATTCATTTAGCTTTACCTCTATGACTTTAGCATCTTTGAGTGGTCCTTTAGCATCTTGATCGTCCAAGGGCCCCACTGGCTGGTTAGCCTGCTTCTCATGTACTTAAAAACATTTTACAATTACTTTTTGAGTTTTTGGCTAGCTGTTCTTCGAACTCCTCCTTTTTGGCTTTTCTTATATTATTTTTACACATCATTTGACAGAGTTTATGATCCTTTCTATTTTCCTCACTAGGATTTGACTTCTATTTTTAAAAAAGAGATCTTTTTGCATCACTGCTTCTTTTACCTGATTAAGCCACAAGTGGCACTTTTTTTATTCTTTTACTGTGTTTTAATTTGGGGTATAATTTAATTTGGACCTCTATTTTATAGTGTTTTTGAAAAATTTCCATGCATCTTGCAGAGATTTTACTTTTGTCACTGTACTTTTTAATTTAACATCCTCATTTTTGTGTAATTCCCATTTCTGAAATTAAATGCCATAGTATTGGGCTGCTGAGGTGTTTTTCCCACTACAGGGATGTGAAATTTTATGACATTATGGTCACTATTTCCAAGCAGCTCAGTTATATTTACATCTTGAACCACATCATGTGCTCCACTCCTTGTGGATTCCAGAACCAGCTGCGCCAAGAAGCAGTCATTTAAGGTATCATGAAATTTTATCTCTGCATTCCATCCTGGGGTGACATGTACCCAGTCAATAAAGGGATAGCTGAAATCCCCCAATATCTAGTTTTTTAATTTGATAGCCTCTCTAATTTCCCTTAGCATTTCATAGTCATAGCATGTCTAGCCCTAAGAACAGCTACGATCCCCTCTGCTCTTTCTAGGGGCCAGACATTCATGCCCCACCTTGGGCAAGATGCTTTAGGGGGATCATTCACTGAGTCCGTGACAGATTCTGCCTAGGCGGGCTCCCTTCTGGCCACACTACAAATGTCCTGCTCCGTAAATGTGTTCAAGTTTTACTCTAAGGTTCCTAAGCGACTGGCTTTTCATATGTAAATGAGTTGCTGCCACGCTGAGTCTGCTCCCTGCGCTCTCCATGTGAAATGCGAAAGTTCCCCCTTGCCTGTTGCATTCTATGAACTGTTGTCAAAATCGGGTGCAATATATTTACTAAGACAAAGGGGGAAGACGAAAAAGCTCATGCAAATGTAAAGGTAAAATTTCCATTTTTCTTTTAAATAGACAGATAATTGTCAGTAAGCACATTAAATGCATCAAGCAAAGAATAAGAAACACATCCAAGCGTCATGTCCTCCCCAATATTTAGAGCATTGTGCAAATGCAAAATTTGTATGCCCATTCACCACTATATCCACAAAAAATGAGCCACAGATATCCACCTAGACATCCGCTCTACCACTATTGACAGAGTCCTGTGGCACCTTATAGACTAACAGATGTATTGGAGCATAAGCTTTCGTGGGCAAAGACCCACTTCGTCAGATGCATGTGGTGGAAATTACAGCTTTCACAAAGATCTACAAATCTGGAAATCCTGGACAACCCATCAACTCGGACATTGGCACTCACTGCAGGACTGTCTGGATATGTGGACTCTCTACTCAAACCCTACGCCACCAGCACCCCCAGCTATCTCCGTGATACCACTGATTTTCCTGAGAAAACTACAATGCATTGGTGATCTGCCAGAAAACACCATCCTAGCCACCCTGGATGTGGAGGCTCTCTACACAAACACCCCACATGCAGATGGAATACCAGCTGTCAGGAACAGTTTCCCTGATGATGCCACAGCACAACTGGTGGCTGAGCTCTGTGACTTTATCCTCACAGACAACTATTTCCAATTTGGTGACAATACATACCTCCAAACCAGTGGCACCGCTATGGGCACCCGTACGGCCCCACAATACGCCAACATTTTTATGGCTGACCTGGAACAAGGCTTCCTCAGCTCTCGTCCACTAACACCCCTTCTCTACCTACGCTATCTTGCTGACATCTTCATCATCTGGACCCATGGGAAGGAGACTCTGGAAGAATTCCATCACTATTTTAACAGCTTACACCCCACCATCAACCTCAGCCTGGACCAGTCTACACGGGAGGTCCACTTCCTGGACACCACAGTGCAAATAAGTGACAGTCACATAAACACCACCCTATCCCGAAAACCTACCGACCGCTATGCCTACCTTCATGCCTCCAGCTTCCATCCCAGACACACCACATGATCCATTGTCTACAACCAAGCACTAAGGTACAATCGCATCTGCTCCAACCCCTCAGACAGAAACCAACACCTACAAGATCTTCACCAAGCATTCTTAAAACTACGATACCCGCACGAGGAAGTGAGGAAACTGATTGACAGAGCCAGACGTGTACCCAGAAGCCTCCTACTACAAGACAAGCCCAAGAAAGAAACCAACAGACACCACTGGCCATCACCTACAGTCTTTAGCTAAAACCTCTCCAACACATCATCAGTGATCTACAACCCATCCTGGACAATGATCCCTCACTTTCACAGGCCTTGGGAGGCAGGCCAGTCCTCACACACAGACAACCTGCCAACCTGAAGCATATTCTCACCAGCAACTATACATCACACCACAGTAACTCTAACTCAGGAACCAATCCATGCAACAAACCTCGGTGCCAACTCTGCCCTCATATCTACACCAGCGACACCATCACAGGACCTAACCAGATCAGCCACATCGTCACTGATTAATTCACCTGCACATCTACCAATATAATATATGCCATCATGTGCCAGCAATGCCGTTCTGCTATATACATCGGCCAAACTGGACAGTCCCTACGCAAAAGAAGAAATGGAAACAAATCAGATGTTAGGAATGGCAATATACAGAAACCTGTAGGGGAACACTTCAACCTCCCTGGACACACAGTAGCAGATCTAAAGGTAGCCATCCTGCAGCAAAAAAACTTGAAGACCAGACTTCAAAGAGAAACTGCCGAGCTACAGTTCATCTGCAAATTTGACACCATTAGTTTAGGATTAAACAAAGACTGTGAATGGCTAGCCAAGTACAAAAGCAGTTTCTCCTCTCTTGGTGTTCACACCTCCAGATCAGCTGCTACAAGAGGACCTCACCCTTCCTGACTGAATTAGCCTTGTTATCTCTAGCCTTATTCTGGCCTGCATATTTATACCTGACTCTGGAAATCTCCATTACATGCATCTGACGAAGTGGGTCTTTGCCCACGAAAGCTTATGCTCCAACACTTTGGTTAGTCTATAAGGTGCCCCAGGACTCCTTGTCGCTTTTGCAGATCCAGAGTAACACGGCTACCCCTCTGATACTCTACCAATATTGTGTTCTCATTAATCTTAGACTCAATTTTCTTTCTTTACTATACCTTTAGTATCTAGATTCTCAAGGATTGGCCCAGCGTGTTCTTGTGGGTAAGATCTAAAGTGAAAATTGGCCTGGAACTGCGGCTGAGTCCTTTGGACCAGGAGGATCTGTTTGGAGTTGGTGAGTGTGGGCTTTATAACCTCTCTCCAGTGTGTGAGGCCTACGTCTGATGGTGGGACAGGGAAGCTGGGATGTCCAAGGGGTTTTGCTGGTGAGGCTTCCTCCTGGACAGATTGGCAGCTGAAGTGCTCTGTGTAACTGGCAGGGTGCCTTGGGAAAGGTCCCCCAGTTGAGGGTGGTAAGTAGCCCTAGTTTTGAGCAATTCGCCCTGAGCTGATGGCCTCAGGAGTGCCAAGACCCGGCCTGGCGAATGACAGTGGTGTATTCAGCAGGGTGCACAGAACCTGGTCAATTAAGCCTTGGATCAGAATCCCATGCTGTTCTAAATCTGATTTTAAAATTGAGTTTGGCTGGTTAAAGGGGCAGTTGAAATAAGTCAACACAACATGGGGCCTTCGCAAAAAGGCCCTGCAAAAGTAATGCTCTACAAGAAATGTATTTAAGATTCAGTATGACAGTCATGGAACTCCAGAGGCAGAAGGGGTTTGTTTAATTTACTAGACTTATGGAATATGAAAAGAGTGCATGTACTTATTAACTAGGTTTATTCCAGGTTTCCAAGAAGAAATCACAGCCACAGTTTGGTTTGGGAACTTGGAAATGAGGTCTGTGCTGGTAGAAATGGTTTTTCTTCTCTTTGGCAACTAAATTTTGGCCCATGGGGGAATCCCCCATGAGTATATTAACTGGGGGCTCTTACCATCTAGCCACTCCAACTATGCTTGAAACTAGGGTATTGTTTTAATAATAAATCTTTTTTTTTTAATTAACCTGTAATTGGTTCAGTTCTGTGTCCTGGAAAATCTGTCTGTGGGATCTGAATGCCTCTGAGGGGACCGCAACCAGAGACTGCAGCTTGTATTTCCTCTTTTCTTTTCAAGTTCTTTGGAGAAGAGCTTGGGGTGTACTGGAGTTGGCTTCAAGTGTCCATCCCTGTTTGCAGGTATTAGGATTTTGGGGGAATCTTGTACCAAAGCCTGTAGAGATCAGGTTTGGGGTGCTTTTGCAGGCCCCCCACTTCTGCATTCGTGCCAGAGTGGGGGAACAGCCTTGACATGTGCACTGAGGCATGTGTGGATGTGCATCACCAGTAGAAACACATGCTGCTAGCTGTGGGTGTCCTGCTAACCAGTTGGGTGGCATTTGAATCTCTCTTGGGTGGCCACCCAAGTACTCAGCTTACAGGGAGCACTGCTGACCACAAGGTCTTCCTGATGCTAGGGATGTAAAATCCTATTTAATCAGTTAAACATTGTATTCAACCAGTTAACCGCTTAAATGGCATCCCACAAGCGGGAGCTGCTCTGACTTGGCTAGAGTGCCCCCTTATTCACAGCACAGTGGGCTAACCGAGTTGGAACAGCAACGCACTTGCATTTGGCAGGGGGCTGCTGGTTAACCACTGGTAACATCCCTAACTGATGCATAGAACCATAGAGCTGGAAGAGACCTCAGAAGGTCATCAAGTCCAGCCACCTGCTCTAGGCAGGACCAATCTCACTAAATCAACCCGGCCAGGGCTTTGTCAAGCTGAGACTTAAACACCTCTAGGGATGGAGACTCCACTACTTCCCTAGGTAACCCATTCCAGTGCTTCACCACTCTCCTAGTGAAATAGTTTTTCCTAATATCCAACCTGGACCTCTCCCACCACAATGTGCGACCATTGCTCCTTGTTCTGCCATCTGTCACTACTGAGAACGGCCTCTCTCCAGCCTCTTTGGAACCTCCCTTCAGGAAGTTGAAGGCTGCTCTCAAATCCCCCCTCACTCTTCACTTCTGCAGACTAAACAGACCCAACTCCCTCAGCCTCTCCTCATAAGTCATATGATCCAGCCCTCTAATCATTTTGGTTGCCCTCTGCTGGACCCTCTCCAATGGGTCCACATCCTTTTTGTAGTGGGGGTCCCAGAACTGGACACAATACTCCAGATGTGGCCTCACCAAAGCTGAATAAAGGGGAATAATGACATCTCTGGATCTGCTGGCAATGCTCCTCTTAATGCAACCTAATATGCCATTAACCTTCTTGGCTACAAGGGCACACTGTTGACTCATATCCAGCCTCTCATCCACTGTAATCCTCAGGTCCTTTTCTGAAGAACTACTACTTAGCTGGTTGGTCCCCAGCCTGTACCAATGCTTGGGATTCTT
>JANRFK010001234.1:26979-48938 GCA_030068395.1 Apalone spinifera
ACCGCCTGGCCCGCCTGCCCGCCGCGCTGCGCCACCTGGGCCGCCTGGCCGAGCTCGACCTGAGCCACAACCGGCTGGGCGGGCTCGGGGACGGCGAGGCGCTGGCGCCGCTGCGGGAGCTGCGCAAGCTGAGCCTGAGCCACAACCAGCTGGGCGCGGACGGCGCGGCGCTGCCCGGGCGCCTGGGCGCGCTGGCGCAGCTGGAGGAGCTGGACCTGAGCTTCAACCGCCTGCGCCGCCTGCCCGAGGCCCTGGGCCGCCTGCAGCGCCTGCGCTCGCTCGACGTGGACCACAACCAGCTGCCCGCCTTCCCGCCGCCGCTGCTGGAGCTGGGCGCGCTGGAGGAGCTGGACTGCTCGGGCAACCGGCAGCTGCGGGCGCTGCCCGAGGGCATCGCTGGCCTGCGCCGCCTGAAGATCCTGTGGCTGAGCGGCACGGGGCTGGGCGCGCTCCCCGAGGGGCTGTGCCAGCTGCCGGCCCTGGAGAGCCTCATGCTGGACGGCAACCAGCTGCGGGCTCTGCCGCCCGGCTTTGGCCGCCTGCACCGCCTCAAGATGCTGAACCTGTCCTCCAACCTGCTGGGGGAGTTCCCGGAGGCCGTGCTGGCCCTGCCCAGCGTGGAGGAGCTCTATCTGAGCCGCAACCAGCTCGCCCTGCTGCCCGCCCACCTCTGCCAGCTGCGCCAGCTCCGCGCCCTCTGGCTGGACAACAACCGCATCCGCTACCTGCCTGACTCCATCGTGCAGCTCCACAGCCTGGAGGAGCTCGTGCTGCAGGGCAACCAGATCGCCATCCTGCCCGAGGGCTTTGGGCAGCTCTCCCGGGTCAGCCTCTGGAAGATCAAGGACAACCCGCTCATCCAGCCGCCCTATGAGGTTTGCATGAAGGGCATCCCCTACATTGCCGCTTACCAGCAGGAGCTAGCACACTCCCAGCCCGCACTTAAGCCCCGGCTCAAGCTGGTCCTCATGGGCCTGAAGGATGCTGGGAAGACCCTGCTGAGAAAGTGCCTGATGCAGGAGGAGAGGCAGGGAGACTCTCCCTTGGCTGCAGCTGGCAAAGATGCTGGGAGAACCCGGCCCAGAGGATCCTCCGCACAGCAGCAGCAGCGAGACATCAACCTGGGCCTGGCTCCTGAAGGGGTTGGAAAAATACAGCGAGGCCATTGCCCCACTACTGAGCCCCGAGATGCTTTGTCTCCAAAAGACTCCTCGCTAGGGCCTGCCTCCGTCGAGCAGCAGGACCCGCTGCTGTCCCCGGCCCTCAGAGTTGCTGGAAAAACCACGCGAGAGGATCGTTCTGCTGAGCACCAGGATGTCTGCCCATCTCCATCCCCACCAGTTAATGGGGAAGCCCAGACAGGACACTTCCCCGTGCTGCTGGAGTGTCATGCTCCCCTCAGGCCGCTGGTAGCAGGGCCGCCAGGCACCAGCCAGGGTATTGAGGTGACGGACTGGACAGCAGATGCAGAGAGGGGTCTGACCTTCATTGTGTACGAGCTGGCTGGGGACCCGAGCTATGATGTGATCCAATCCTTCTTCCTCTCTCCTGGAGCCCTGTATGTGCTGGTGGTGAATCTGAGTGCCTACACCCCACATGGCTTCTACTCCTCAGTGGGCTACTTCCTGCACTGGCTAGGTGCCAAAGTGCCCCATGCTGTAGTGTGCATGGTGGGCACCCATGCTGACCTGTGTGCTGAGCGGGAGCTGGAGGAGAAGTGCCTGGACATCCACCACCAAATTGCCCTGCAGGAGAAGCGGGATGCTGAGGGACTCCAGCGCTTGGCCCAGCAGGTGGACGAAGCCCTGGGGCAGGACTTTGACCTGCGTTGCTCCAGCCCCCACACTGCCTTTTATGGGGTTTCAGACAAGAACCTGCGGCGCAAGAAGGCCCAGTTCCAGTATCTGCTAAACCACCGGCTGCAGATCCTTTCACCGGTGCTGCCCATCAGCTGCCAGGACAATGACCACGTGTGCCGCCTGCGGGAGAAGCTACTGTCAGTAGCTGAGCATCGGGACATCTTCCCGAACTTGCACCGGGTGCTCCCCAAATCCTGGCAGGTGCTGGAAGAGCTGCACTTCCAGCCACAGGCTCAACAACTGTGGCTCAGCTGGTGGGATTCAGCGCGGCTGGGCTTGCAGGCGGGCCTGACCGAGGACCGACTCCAGAGCGCCCTGTCCTATCTGCATGAAAGTGGCAAGCTGCTGTACTTTGAGGAGCATCTGACTCTGCGGGAATACGTATTCCACAATCTGCCCAGGCTCATTGACATTCTCAACGTCTTCTGCCAGCGGGATGCCACGGTGCTTCTCCGGAAACTGCTCCATGACATCCAGACAGACGAGCTGAAAACCACCCAGCTCAACCACTATGTGGAAGGGTTCCTGCTTTATGGGCTCCTTCCTGCCCATGTTATCCGCTTGCTTCTCAAGCCCCATATCCAGAGCAGGGAGGACCTGCTGCTTATCCTGGAGCTGCTGGAGAAAATGGGGCTCTGCTACTGTATCAATAAGCCCAAATGCAAACCTCTGAATGGGGCCACTGCCTGGTATAAGTTCCCTTGCTATGTGAAGAACGAGGTGCCCCACGCAGAAGCATGGATTAATGGGACCAACCTGAGTGGACAGTCTCTTGTCATTGAACAGTTGCAGATCGAATACACCTTCCCCTTCATCTTCCCCCCTGGGTTATTCGCCCGCTACAGTGTCCAGATTAACAGCCACGTGGTTCAGCGGTCCGATGGCAAATACCAGATTTATGCCTATAGGGGGAAGGTGCCTGTAGTGGTGAGTTACAGGCCTGCTAGGGGCACTCTCCAACCAGATACTCTCTCTATTGCTAGTCACGCATCTCTACCAAATATATGGACAGCCTGGCAAGCTATAACCCCCTTAGTGGAAGAACTGAATGTACTGCTCCACGAGTGGCCAGGTCTGTACTATACTGTGCACGTCCTCTGTTCCAAGTGCCTTAAAAGAGGATCGCCGAACCCACATGCTTTTCCAGGTAAGGTGGGAATCAGCTCTGCTTTAGTAGCCTTTGCATAATGCAACTATCACTCCCTCTTCCAGGGCGTTGGGGTTCAAAGTTGTTTGGTTTGGTGGGGAACTTCTTTTGGATAATACCTTTCCTGACCTGATTCTGTCCCTTCCCTACACTACAGTGCTTGGTTACCTGGGAGCACATAAGTGTGACCTGAAGGGGAAAGGCTCAAAATAAGCTTAATTGGAGATGGGTGCTGTTGCATGGCAATATTCTCCCCGCCCCACCCCCCTTCTAACTGTATACTCTATTTTTGTCCCTTAGTGTAGAGTCTGCACATGGAGTAGGACTTAACCCTCAAGTTACTTGACCTCCTCACTTCGCATTTTTCTGTTAATTTTTTATTGTTTCCCTTTCTCTTTGGGGCTGTCTGTAAGTCAGTCATGTTTGAATTTACGTACTCAGAAAACCAAAAAGAATTTATGGAACAGCTATTTGGAATGCAGAGGTTTGTGTTTGAGACTTTCTGAAGGCTTTTTTAGACAAATTCCTGTCTAGATCTAGGAGGAAAAGTTACTTCCTGAATACTGGAGGTGCTTTATCGTCTGTTAAATAGCTCTGCAGACTGCCTGGAAGTGGGACACAGACCTCAGTTTGAGTGCCAGTGTTTGGAGAAGAGCCTGAAACCGTTTTAAAACAAATTTTCATTGATGCTTTATATGTGAAATTTTAAAAGCAATGTTTGAAAGAGGTGGTAGTTACCACAATGGTACGTTTTGTGGTAATGGAAATTTTCAAATGGCCTGTGGTTTGGATTCTGTTCCATTTAGTATGTATGCAGATGCTGCTATCTCAGTTTATAAAACTGTTGCCAATTTTGCTGCAATAGCCTCAGAGAGAACCAGAAAAGGATGCTTTAGCAATCAGTGCCTATGTTGGTGTAAAAATCAAAACAAACTATCAACTTTAAGCAATTAGTGCAGCAACATCTCCTATAATGGAGATGGAGTCTAGCATCTGGCAGTATTTACATAGCCTGTCACTGAGGGGGCTGTGTGTGGCTGGGTTTCCTTTTTCTTGCCTTATTTTAAAAGATAGTTGCAGTAGCGGTTTTGCTCTAGTCTTGCATTCTTGTCAAGGATATTATTCCTCTTAATGGAGGAAAAGGTCAATCACTTCTAAATCTGTGCGCCCAGGCTTACTTTTATAGAACAACTGGCAGTTTAAAGTTTAGGTTGTGGAAAGTCATAGTTCAAGCTGAATCAATTCTGTTGAGTTAAGGGATAGAAGATTAGCTCTAAAATGTAAGTAAACCATTAAGCTTTATAGCTGTTTGTTAAATGTGTCCAGGTTTTCCATATTACTGAATGTTAGTTTTGGATAATGGGATACTAACTACTCTATTTTCCCCAAAGACGTCAATCAGATCTACAGGACAAAGGGCAAAATGCCCACCTCAAACTGTACATACGTACTATGGGTTCATGTTTTGTAGAGGAGGCCCGGCACCTGGGATGGCAATGTATTTTTGTTCTCTCTCTAATAAGTCTATGTGAAATGTTACCAAGAGGGGAGAACTGGTCAAGCCCACAAGGGATTAGGGATGTTAAGTAACGATTAGTTACTCGTCGAGTAGTCGATGGAGTGTCCATCAACTACTTGCTATTTGAGAGGCACTTCTGCATTCCTCCTTTGAAATGTACAAGAGCCGCAGCGGTGGCTCTGGTGCATTTCAGAGTGGTAGCGCTGCACTGCGCCCGGGTCACCCGGGGAGTTCCCTGCTGATCCCAGGCTCTAAGTGACGCTGCCACCTTGAAATGCTGCATGGAGCCCAAACCAGCTTGAAGCCGGGATCAGGTGAGGATTCCCCAGCTGCCCTGAGTTCAGTGCAGCACTGCTGCTTTGAAATGCTGGTGGAGGCTGGGATCAGCTGGGGAGTCCCCAGCTAGCCCTGGGCTCCATGTAGTGCTGCAGCTTTTAAGTATTCCCCCTATTCCCCCCCGCCCTTGCTGCCTCTTTCTAATAGAGGCAACGGGGGGTGGGGAGGAGCGACTAGTCGACTATCCTATTGACTCTCCGATAAGCATTTGCCTAGTAGGGATGCAAGCAACTAATCCACTAGCTGACTAACTGATAAGCAAAAGCATCTGCAGCAAGGGAGGTTTAGGTTGGACATTAGGAAAAAGTTCCTACCTGTCAGGGTGGTTAAACACTGGAATAAATTGCCTGGGGGGTTGTAGAATCCCCATCACTGGGGATATTTAAGTGCAGGTTAGACAGACACCTGTCAGGGATGAGCTAGACGGTGCTTGGTCCTGCCGTGAGGGCAGGGGACTGGATAAGTGACCTCTCAAGGTCCTTTCCGGTTCTAGTGTTCTATGATAGTCGACACACTAGTCGACTAGTCCCTCCCCCTCTCCCCTGCCTCTATCAGGAAGTGTCAGCAAGGGGGGAAAAGAGGATGGAGTGCTGGGAGGAGCTGGCTTAAAAGCTGGTTCCTCTCAGCTCCAGCTCCGTGGGAGGGGCAGGGGCACAGCGGTGGCATTCCACCTTTGAAATGTACAAGAGTCCCCGCTGAGGCGGAGCTCCCCTTTGGCCCCAGGCTCCATGCAGCGTTTCAATCTTTGAAATGCACAAGAACCCCTCCTGGGGCTTTTATACATTTCAAAGGCAGAACGCTGTGCGGCACTTCTGCCTTGGAAATGTAGCAACAGCCGGGCGGGCTCTTGCTACATTTCAAAACGGAAGTGCCCTTATCGGAGTAATCGAATAGTCAATGGAAATTCCATCGACTATTCAGTTAGTTGATTCATCTAATTTTAACTTCCCTAAAGGCCACATTATCTATGGGAGAGAATGTCAGAAATACAGAGGGAAATTAGGTCCCCAGATTTTGCAGGATTAGTTGATTATAAATCAGCAAGTAGGAAAGCTTGATTTAAATAATTGATTTTAACCATGTTTTGCATTTGTACTTTTTAGAGGGTTTTTTTTTTTTGAAGTTGACTTTTCTTGGTAACTATTAAAACCTATTTGCAATGTAGTATCTTTACACTGCATTTAGTGGTTCTTTTTGCTGATCAGGAGCTTATTCTATATCTATATACATTCATTTAAGCAATTAAATAGCTTAAGTTACTATGATTCATTTTAATGGTTTATGTTTTTGTGTTAGAAAATGGTGAATCTTTTTTTTATTTACTAGATTAATTTCTTTTTTGTAATTTGTGAAACTGGATGGAAAATAAGTCATTTAATATATACTATTGGCATTTTTGTTAAATAAAGCTACTCTACAGTGCAAGATAGATAAGAAAATATGCAATTAAAATATACTTTAAATGCAAAACTACCTTTTTCATCAAGGGAAATATCTGTAGATAATTAATGGAACTAATTATTTCTGGTTACCATGTCTTTCAAGATTTTAGAGCTAACAGAATTTACCCTCCTATAGTTTATTCAGAAAAGCTATTTACTTGTTCCCATAACATAAGAACTAGGGGCCACCAAATGAAATTAATGGGCAGCAGGTTTAAAACAAATAAAAGGAAGTTCTTCTTCACACAGCGCACAGTCAACCTGTGGAACTCCTTGCCTGAGGAGGATGTGAAGGCTAGAACTATAACAGGATTTAAAAGAGAACTAGATAAATTCATGGAGGTTAAGTCCATTAATGGCTATTAGCCATGATGGGTAAGGAATGGCGTCCCCAGCCTCTGTCTGTCAGAGGGTGGAGATGGCTGGCAGGAGAGAGATCGCTTGATCATTCCCTGTTCAGTTCACTCCCTCTGGAGCATCTGGTATTGTTCACTGTTGGCAGACAGAATATTGGCTGGATGGACTTTTGGTCTGACCCAGTCTGGCCGTTCTTATTTCCTGCTTTTTCAACTCCAAGTTGGTTTTTGAATGAATTAGTCATTGAACTGAATTAGCTGAACAAACAGAAACGAAGCAAATATTCTCTTTGCTTCTGCAGAAGAGGCTACTGCTATCAAAAGCTGGCTTAGCTTTTTGGCAGGTGCTGGTTTTAGGTGCTTAGCCAAAGACTTCTACCAGTCTAGTAGTCTGACTTTCTTTAGAAATGAACAGCAAATACTAGTATTTTTATATTTAATTTAAATTATTTTAGTAGGTTAGAATTAAATGTAGGCTTTAGCATAAGATTACATTTAAAATTATGGCAATCTGAAATGGGTTTATTTTATAAAAGAAACCCGGATTTAAATCAAAAGAAAAGTTTGATTTAAATATGATTTTCTTAGGGTTTTTTTTTAAATCTGTATTTGTTCACCTTATCAGAGTGCATTGAAAGTCACTCAGGAGAGAAACTACCATTTTTCCACCTCTTCTTGGGATTGGGGTCCAAGTTATCCGTGTCGAAGATGTCTCTGTTGAGCTGCTACTACAGGGAATGGAAAATGCCAACAGACTTGCTGCATGTGTTGGCAGAAATCAAGTTATTTGTAAAAATAATGATACTTTTAAACTTCAACTTGGTTAAAAATACTGTGCCAGGCACATCATTGATTCCTTGATACTGAGAATTATGAACACTTTGGGAATGGAGGCTGTTTGTAACTCTGAACCAACATTATGGTGTAAAAGTCTGAGATGGAGCCATGTTAGTCTGTAACTTAAAACTTAAGTAATAGTCCTGTAGCACCTTAGAGACTAACCAAAAAATATACACAGGCGGCTCTTGTATGTTTCAAAGGGAGAGAGACAGCAATTGGAATGGGTGGGAGGGGGATGGTTTCAGTCCCCGCTTGTACCGTTTCCCCTCTGCCTTCCCTGGCCCCCTGCAGAGATGGTGTTGTGGGGCAGGGGAGTCAGCTTTTAAGCCAGCTCCCCCTGGCACCAGCTGCTGCTCTCCCTCTTGCTGCCTCTCTCTGATAGAGGCAGCAAGGGGCGGGGGAAGCGACTAGTCGAGTTTCTACTCAACTACCCAGTAAACATTTGTTTTATCAGGTAGTCAACTAGTCGCTTACATCCCTAGTGGGCAGAGCTCACGAAAGCTCAAGATACTGTCTATATATATTTGTGGTTAATCTCTAAGGTGCTACAGGACCATTGTTTAAGTTTTTTTTAACATTATTGTGGCTTGTTCAAAAGTTTACAACTGAACATTGACTTAATAGGGTTAAAAATTTACTATGCAGAAAAAAGTGCTGCTTTTAACCATCCTTAAATTAAACCATTTCCTTACCTTTTCAATTTGTCTTCCCTTTTTTGTCGTTTACATTTAACACAGTACTGTAGTGTAACTGCTTTTTTTTTTTATTTGACTCTGCTGCTGCTGACTGCGTACTATTGGTTCCAGATAAAGTGTATGATCGACTGCTGTGTTTGTAACGCTGAGGTTCTACTGTATTTTGGTTTTCTTCTTTGAGAGCTTGCTAAGTGTGTGCGCTTATGCGGATGGTGGTCAGAGATTTTCTCATTAGCAGTATATGTAGGGCGGCTTTCTCATGTGCTGGTACTCTTGAACCTCTTTAATCTGGCAACTCTGGGATGTAGAGTATGCTGGGTTAAGGAATTTTCATAGGCCATAGAGGGTGCTGGGCAGGGTCTGGGAGGGAAGGGGTGTGAGGAAGACGGGGTAGGCTGCTTGCCTGGCACCCCACTCCTGGGGCACATGTAGGAGTGGAGGAGAGCGTCTGTAGAGAAGTGCTTCGCTGCACTGCCACCCCCCAACTCGGGTCTGGGGTGGAATGGCAGTGCACAGAACCGCTTTCTCCTCCCCTTGCCAGCATCCAAAGCAGGGCTGTCCCGGGATCGGAGACGCTCAGAGTGAGGAGGTTCAGGCGCACATTGGGCACTGCCAGCCCTGCACTCTGACAGCGGCTGGAATACTGGTTTCTGTTCAGGGACTTTGTTCTAGGGATGGAACATGAGGGGTTAGCCCGTGGGCTGCTTGACACAGACCAGCGCCGGGCAGTGACCAGCACACAAGCTGTTGGAAATGTTTGGGTGACGTGCCCGTTAAGGAAAGATGCCGAATCGATCAGATTTGAGACCATGCGCTCTCAAGGGGGCAGGTGTCTGGCTTAAAGCCCTTCTCATGGACGCTGCCCTGCACCTGGCATTGGAGCTGCTGGTACTGGGCCCGTACTAGCACCAGCCCCCTCCTCCATGCCTAAGAGGAGGCACAAGACATCAGGGTCAGCCCGGAATGGCTCCCCTCTACAGTGGGAGCTTGTAGGTAAGCTGAGACCCATGCTGGGCTACTGGTCTTCCCCAAGTCCGGTATTTGAGGTGGGGACTTCACCCAGATAGTGAGACTGCGCCCAGCCCAGTGACAGACTTGCCACAACTCTGGCAAACAGCAGGGACTCTGTTCACTTGTTGTTGCCTTCCACATTGGAAGCCCTTACAAGCTGTGAAGGACTCGATGACTCTTCCTGTGCTACCCCCAGCCTGAGACCTTGCAAGACTTCAGCGCTCAGGGAAACCCGCAGTGCAGGCACGCTGGTGCCCAGTCGGCTGTGCTTGGTCACCACTGTGGCACCCCGATCGCCATCTGGGTGGCCCCATTCCTGGTTCCGCACACTCTGTCCTCGGCACCAAGGCATCCGTCGGGTCCGCGGCTGCCTGCTCAGTGGCCCCAGCAGTGGTGGTCCTGGAATCCTTGGAGGTTTCCTGCTGTACTGGGGGTATTCCCACCGGGCACTCTTGTTGCTGTCTGAAGATGAGGCCAGAGCTCTGGCTCGGCCAGTGCCTGGGGCTGTCAGACCAAGAGAGGTCCTGAATTCCCAGCGACCACAGTGTAGGCAACGCTCAAGGTTGAAGACGAGCCACCTGTACAGCCTGTTTCCTGAGGAGGCGCAGGCGGGGCCAGCTAACGTGCTGCTGCCTGATGACTTTTGGGCCCATCAGGAGTGGCTCAAGTGAATAAACTCCAATCTAGGACTAGACATGCTAGAGGTCAAAGTAAACTTGCGGCCTTTTTGCCATCCTGGCTGCTGTGCTCCCTCTAAGGTGGCCCTGCTGGTGGCTGTCTGGATTCCCAAATGAGTCCAAGCGCTGAGAGAGACTCCTTCTCTGGGTCCCATGCGCGACGGGTAGAGAAACAATCCTTTGTGGCAGCCCAACAGTACAAATCTATGGCTGCTCATGGTTCTCCTGGGTGGTTGGTTGTGTCAGCAGGCAAGACAGTTCAGAGGTTTCTCTTTCAAGTCTGTCATTCGTGCTTAAATTTAACACTTTGCGCCTGGGTCTCAACAAAGATGCTAATTACCTTACCCATTACAAAGATAGCTTCCCCAATTATCTCCTCTAATATCATTAGCTCACAGACATTAACCTCCCCCCCTCATCCCTCCTCTGTTCTGAAATTTGATTTGTCCTTTTTATATGTGTTCACTTTTTTTGATTGTATCCCTTTGGTGTGTATATATATGGTCATGCCAGTTTTCTTCCCCAATTTGATCTGAGGAAGTGGGTCTGGCCCACGAAAGCTCATCACCTATTAAACCATCTTGTTAGTCTTTAAAGTGCTGCCTAGTCCTGTCTTTTGTTTCAGCCAGACCAGACTAACACGGCTACATCTCTGTTACCCTTCAAAGGCAGTGTGCTTTTTCTCACCACAGGCTGACCCCAGACTGAATTGGGTTGAAGGACTCCAGAGCCCATGGCAGTGGGGCTGGCCCACAGGACCGGGAGTGGGGCAGAGCCCTTTGACTCCCTAGCGCTACATCCCCTACATCGTTTTACCACGTAACCGATTCAGTTTTGATTGGTTACATGGCCAGTGTTTTTCTATATTTTTACATCCTTAAGTTACCACTCATTTCACCAGAGTGCGAGTTTCCTCTGGCCTTCCTCACACAACTCCCAGTTCAAGCTGTCTGCAGGACTGCTGCGTGGTTCTCACGCCGGACCTTTCTGGCCCATGACACTGTCACCCACCAGGACCAGGGTGGTGCCAGATTCACACATCTCACAAGCAGTATCCTTGAAGAGCCATCTAGCCTGGAACTGTCATGAGTAAGCACCCAAGGAAGAAAAGGTGATTGTCTATCATGACTCCTCTTCCAGATGTGTTGCTCTTCTTATTTGAAGGAAAGAAGATTGGAAGACTAGAAATGTGCTCTCTCCATTTTTGATGTTGGCACAGAATCTGTGCCTTTTAAATACAAATAACACTTGAATTTTTAAATTTCTAAAAATACAGGTTGACCCTATCTAGACCCGACCAGTGCTGGACCAGAGAATCTGCCAGACCACGGGAGGTCAATATTGTCTAGCAGCATTGCCAGCACTGCCACTGCTAGCTGGGCTCTTAGAAGACATCTAGGGGGTAAATTAGAGCTAAAGAACAGCACGGAGCCATGAGAGCCAGGTCTGGAGGCTGCAAACAAACTATGGGACGGTGGATGTTGCCAGACGAGTGCCAAACTAGAGGGCTATGTCCACACTGTCTACACTGCACGCACGTTCTTGCGCAAGTAAATTTACACTCTCGCGTTGTCAAACAGGGCTTCTTCCGGAAGAGTTACTCCTCTCCCCACGAGGAACACGCCCTCCTGCACAAGAGCTCTTCCACAAGAGGCCAGTGTAGACAGGCAACAGGGGTTTCTTGCGCGAGAAGCCCCTCTGGTTAAAATGGCCATCAGAGCTTTCGTGCGCAAGAGAGCGTCTGCGCTGCCATGGATGCTCTTGCGCAAAAGCACATGGCAGTGTGGACATGTTCTTGTGGAAGATTTTTTGCACAAGAGTTCTTGCGCAAGAAGCCGCCAGTGTAGACGTAGCCCGAGAGGTTTAACCTGTACTTTAAAACTCTTATTTCCTTACCCTTCCCTGGTGCCCTTTTTCTGAAAATGTTTGGGTAGCCCCAAACTCTCTAGTGACGCTTCAGTAAGTAGGGCCCTGAGCATGCACGTTAATCACTTACTGACGTGTCACTTGAGAGTTTGGGAAAAACCGTTCTTAATCAAAAAGGAAAGCTGCCAGTCAGTGTACTGTAAGGAATCGATATAAAATGGGTCTGTTAATTCAGCAAAGTTTCCTTTAATCTTATCTGGTTTCTTGGTGCAAGCATGGCAGGACCTGACATTCTTTGCAGATAGTCATCTCTTGCTGTAGGCTCTTATGATGATTCCACAGCTCAGTGACTATAGTGTAACACTATGTTCAGATGAATGGATCTTTTAGTTTGGCTAGTGAAGCAAAACAGAATTCTGTGCCTTTATTACATTACTTTTTAGAGTTGCTGAAATTTGTTTGTACAGGAAGTGACCTGTAAAAGGGGAGTGCTGCTTTGAATTGGTCTTTGTTTTCTGTTGCATACGTGTTAATAGCTGCCTTTCTGAGTTTATTTTGTTGATGTAAGGCTCATGCAGATTTTTGCTTTAAGGATTAGATTGATTGCATTCACGTTAAGACTGATCCCTGTTGTGTTTCATCCCCTTTGCTGATGTGTCTTGTGAACTGGCAGGAGATGCTGTTCTAGAGTGAAATGTTCCTCCATTTCTGATCACTTGTATCAGAATCTTGTATTGTCTCCTTGGTTTAAAAACTTGGTAAGTTGTGGCTCTAGTGGCGTTAACTTACATTGTTAGGATACAATTCAGTAGGCTTAGTTAACTAGAAATTCATGTCATCAATATGCATGCTATTGACAACAGTTTGCATGGAACTGCATTGAAGACTGGATGTTTTTCCTAAAAAGATTGGGTCTAAGAATTATTTTTGGGAAAGTGTGTAACCTGTGTTCTGCGGGAAGTCACAATGGTCCCCTCTGGCCATGGACGCTATGAATAATCTGCTCGTGCAGAACAAGAGTGATCGAAGTAAGCTAGAGAGAAAAGGTTCAAAGTTCTTTAAACATCGCAGTTGTTGTGAGAAATCCCTTGACAAGGTGTCTGTTTCCTAGCAATAAAGATGAACCCTGCAGGTATCTCGTACAGTGAAAAATACTTAGGGTTGGATTTGATAGGTACCAAACAAGGGAATTTGCTGGACCAGGACAGGCCCTTTGCCACAGACCACTGCCCCCAGCTTGCTGGCCCTCCCTGCCACTAGCTCTGGCTGCCGGATGCCAGCCCCCCGACCTGTCATCCCAGTTCCTCCTGGACTGCCCAGACACTGGCCCCCGCTGCTGCTGGTCCCAGAGGCCGTCCACAGCCAGGCTGCTAGATGTTCTGGCCCAGCCAGACTGACGGACGCTGTCTCCTGCTCCACTGCCGCTGACCCTTCTCCCAGTAGGCTCCTGGCTCTGGAGCTGTGTGGCTCTGGAACATTTGTGGGCCTACCAGACCACTGATGTTGCCGGACCAGAGAATCCCAGTTGTGGGAGGTGAAACCTGTATTAATGTGCAATCTAATGATCAGAATAATTGCAGAGTACCACTTTAAATAGCGGGAGGCAAAGAAGAGGGAGAAGTGTAAGGGGGCTAGAGACAGACAGAAGAGGGTATGAATGCATTAGTATTGGAAATCGAATTCTCACTTTTTAACCAAACGAGCTTTTTTCCACTGAAACCAAGACAATGGGAAATGCATTGAGCCCTGGCACTTTCGGCTGCTTGTCAGGTTCGTGCTCAGGACCATGTTGAAATGCCACGTAAGCAATGTGGCTTTGTGCACTAGATTTGGGAATTGGATATTCTCAAGTGCTCATCTGCCTCAGTGTGTAGCCTTCGTCTGTGCCTCGCCCCCATCGAGAGAGAGGAAATGGCTGTTCTTACCTACGCCACTGAAGCGTCCAGAGGGTAATTTAATTCATTTTTAAATGGTGCTCTACAAATATAAACAGCTGCACAACAGTGTGGAAAATACAGGTATAATCTGTCAGCAATGTCAATGTCGTCTTGATGCTGGAGTATTAAGCAGATGTCTTCCTACAGTATCTTGGCCTGTATTATAGTGAGGAACTCTGGTTAATGGCAGCATAATGAACACTCTGTCTCAACAGTCCTGTTCTAAGGCTATAAAATCTTCACAGTAGGATTTTTTACAGGGTGGTTACAAATCGATGATTTAAAAAAATTAAATTAGATTTTTTTTTTTTAACCAATCAATATAATACTAAATTTCTCATTTAAAAATAAGTTATAATTAAATCTCATCATAACCCTACACTGACAGTCTCATAAAAATGAAGTGGTATCTTTGGTCGCTCCAGCCTAACACCCAGCTCTTCTGGAAAGTTCTGGGCTTCCAATTTCTGTTTCTCAGCAGACTAAAAGGTAACGTGTGCGAAGACAGACACAGGCCGGATAGGGTTGTTTTGCCCTGTGCTTCCGTAGTGGTGAACCTGGCCTAAGCTCAGCAGAGTTCAGACGTTGTCTAAAGCCAGAGACGCAGTATCTAGGAAAGGGCGGAGGCAGCAGAGAAAGGAACAGTGGAGTGGCTGGAAAGGAAAGGGAAGACCTTATTCAGCGCATACAGCTTCCTATATTCCCCCACACTTTTACCACAGAAAAACTACCCTGACTAGGGTCTCTCTCTCACGCAGAGCTGGGAATATTTTGAAGAAATGAGTTCCCTGGTAAAAAAGGAAAACCTGTCCAGTGTAAGCAGGGCAGGAAGATGATGCAGGGCCTAGCTGCAGGAATGAAACCTCGCTGGGAAAACTCCTCTTTGGGGGAAAATGATGTGGATGAAGATGTGGATATGGATGAGTGGATCAATATTTCACTTTGCAATGCGTCATTCTTCAAGACCCTCTCTATGCCTTTTAGTATAATTGTGATCTGACAAATTCCCAAGCTGTTTGCTGTTTGGATGTTGCTAGGAAAAAAAAAAGTTTCTTAGCTAATCCTTATGGCTTGTTTAATTAGATAACTAGGTTTAGAATCTATCCCCCCAATATTGTATACAATACAGAAAGCTGCAGTAAGAGAAATCTAGAGTTGTGAGGAGGGATGTAAGTGACTAGTTGACTCAATTAGTCACTCTCCCCCCACCCCCGCTGCTTCTATTAGAGAGAGGCAGCAAAGGGAGGGAAGCAGAAGTTCGTGGGGGGGGGAAGCCAGCTTTAAAAGCTGGTTCTCCCCAGCACCATTTCGGGGGGAAGGGGGGAGGTAGCGCAGGCAGAGGCATCCTTACTGCTGCACCTCTTTGAAATGTACAAGAGATACCCACAGCTCTGGTACATTTCAAAGGGAGAGGCACAGAGTGCCTCCCTTATCAACTAATTGAGTAGTCAATGGAAATTCCATCAACTATTTGATTAATCGAAAATGTACCATCCTTAGTTGTGAGTTGCCACTGAGTGCCCTTTTTTATTTTATGTCACATAATACATACCTCTTATTCTGGATCGACTATAATGGTGATGCCATAAGTCTGTTCCCTATTTTACTTCCTTCTCCAAGAGAACCCCATTCTATATTTTTCTCCAAAAAACAGAAGTGCTAGTGAGTTCAATAGGTCTTAAGAACATCAGAGCGGCCGTACTGGGTCAGACCAATGGTCTATCTAGCCCAGTATCCTGTCTCCTGACAGTGGCCAATACCAGATGCCCCAGAGGGAGGGATCACAACAGGGAATCCTCACGTGTTCCCTTCCCTGTCACCCATCTCCAGAGAAAGAGGCTAGGGACACCATTCCTACCCATCATGGCTAACAGCCATTGATGGACCTAACCTCCATGAATCTATCTAGCTCTTTTTTGAATCCTGTTAAAGTACTAGCCTTTACCACATCCTCTGGCAAGGAGTTCCACAGGTTGACTGTGCACTGAGTGAAGAAAAACTTCCTTTTGTTTGTTTTAAAGCTGCTGCCACCTAATTTCATTTGGTGACCCCCTAGTTCTTATATTGTCGTATCCCCCCTTAGTCTCCTTTTTTCAGTGCTGAAAAGTCCAAGTCGTCTTAATCTCTCTTCATATGGGACCCATTCCAAACTCCTAATCATTTTTGTTCCCCTTTTCTGAATCTTTTTCAATGCCAATATATCTTTTTTTGAGATGAGGCGACCACATCTGTATGCAGGATTCAAGATGTGGGCGTAGCATGGTTTTATAGAGAGACAATAAGGTGTATTCTGCTTTTTCTCTATCGCTTTTTTAATTACTCCTAATATTCTATTTACTTTTTTGATTGCCGCTGCACCTGAGTGGATGTTTTCAGAGAACTATCCACAATGACTCCAAGATCTTTCTCTTGGGTAGTTGTAGCCAAATTAGTCCCCATCATATTGTGTGTGTATATATAGTTGGGATTATTTTTTCCAACATGCATTACTTTACATTTACCAACATTAAATTTCATTTGCCATTTTGTTGCCCAATCACTTAGTTTGGTGAGATCTTTTTGAAGCTCTTCACAGTCTGCTTTGGTCTTAGCTATCTTGAGCAGTTTGGTATCATCTGCAAATTTTGCCACCTCGCTCCTTTCTCTAGATCCTTCATAAATAAGTTGAATAGGATTGGTCCCAGGACACAGGTCTTGGGGGACCTCACTAGTTACCTCTCTCCACTCCGAAAACGTACCACTTATTCCTACCCTTTGTTTCCTGTCCTTTAACCAGTTATCAATCCACAAAAGGACCTTCCCTCTTATCCCATGACAACTTACTTTACTGAAGAGCCTTTGGTGAGGGACCCTGTCAAAGTCTTTCTGGAAATCTAAGTACACTATATCCACTGGATCCCCCTTGTCCACATGTTTGTTTGACCCCCCCCCCTCAAAGAACTCCAGCATTCTTACTCCAGGGACTGGCAGGCTCCCGAGGTTGTTCAGCTGGTGTTCTGCACATCCCTAAACTTTATAATGCTATTTAAAGCGCAAGTGTAACCTTCCCTTCAGACCACTATTACAAAGCTGAAAGTGGTGAGAGCTCCATGATCAAATTTCTCTTTAGGTCTTAAATAAATGATAATTAAGTTGGGGTTCGGGTTGTACGTTTGCAGGGTGTGTCTTTCAGTCTGGAAGCTGACTTCATACAGGGTAGGTAACTACGGATAGTTAGAACTTGTTTTTGTTAAGTAGGAGCTCTCACTATGCACACCAGGAAGCTGATAGTGCAGATGTGAACATCTCATTGTGAACGAACGGATTTTCATAAATTTGATATTAGAAGGGCATTATGGTCATGTAGAGTTTTGCATAGCGCAAAGCATGGAGTTTCATTTGGCTACTTTCATATAACTACTTGGCTACAGTTCACAAGCTGGCACTTTAATAATTTGCTTTCCATTATAACGAAATGACCGTGCTTTGATGAAGGAACCCAAAGCTATCCTGTGGTGGGTTTTTTGGCTTGCTTTTTTATTTTATTAAGAGGTTTCAGATTCCCACCAAGTTATAGGAAGGAAAAAATAGTTGTTCAGATTATAAAATTCATGCCAAATGTAACTAACACAAACTGGATGTTGAGGCACCTAATGTGAGAATTCTTCTTTTGTAACTTCTCTTTAGGACTTTCACCATGGAATTGGCAAGTATTTGACTATGAAGGGAAATGTTTTCCCTTCAGGTGCGCATCCTGTGGCTCAGTTAGCGCCGTTCAAAGATGTGTGAGCACTAGACTGCAGTGTGACAGAGCTCATGCTGCATAATGCTGCTGCTGATGTTGTTGAAGTATTTCATTACAATGTACTAGCCGTGGTTTCCACAGCAGCATTTATCTTAGACTGGCCTGGACCGAATAGGAGTGTTCTCAGTTGCCTGGTTATTTTACTGGTTTCTTTTTTCTTCTGCAGGGACATGCTGACCTCAGCAAAGCGTCTCACAGTCCGCAATCCGATTACCCTGATGGGCTGCATGCAGGCTGGTGGTTTAGATATACACAGATAGTGTGTTTTGCTGGGGCTATCAGGGAGCTGAGTGCAGCCTTAAAACCTGCACTGGAGAGAGGGAGAGATGTGGGTGTCTGCAGAGCAGAGGTGATAGCTGGTAACTGGAAGCCTGGGTGTGTGCCGTTGGTGGACCTAGGAATGGGAATCCAAGGGCAGTTGCACTAACCTGTGACAGTCCTTCTTTCGTTCCCACTCTTCACTGGGTGCCTAAGGTCTGGTGCCTATGGCACACAAGACCTGAGTGGGGGAAAAGGGTAATTACTCCCAGGGCAGCCTGATGCAGGGTTAGTCAGGGCTGAGAAGACCTAGTGGATGATGAAGCCCAGAGAGCAGAAGCAGGTAGAGCAAGTATAAAACCATTAAGTGTTATAGCAAGCAGGGAGAAACTCTCGAGTCATTCCTTGGATAGCTGAGAATTGGCGAAGTACAAGGAGATCTAGGGGAGAGTAACTGCTGGAACCCTACCTTGTACTGTACACTATGGCAAGAATCCGAGGGGGGTGAAGTAACCACAGGGAGCAGAGGAAGATAGGGAAGAGGCCATGGAAACAGCAGCAAGGTTAGCGTTTGAGTCAACCTTTGTTTCTGGACGTAGAGTCCTTTGGCTGAATGCTGGAGAAATGAGTGGGCCTGGGTTCTCTGCCTGCCACTGGCCGGTGGGTTGGAAGACTGAGTTTGCAGATAGTGCTTGGCTGATGGGCCTTTGTTATCCCAGATGGGTAGCTGTTGTGACCTGGCTAGAAGTCTGTCTTAAAAGTAACCTGACCACAGGGCAATCAAGGAGGGGGCATTATCCCCATAATCTGGGGGGGAGAGAATCCCTCAATGAGTGAGAGAGGTGCCCCCAAGGTGAGGAATAAACACTGTGGAATGCCATTGTCTCTAGGGAATGATCCCATATTGGCCCCTCTCTGGGTTGCTCAGGAATATGTCCAAGATAGGAGTCTCAGATTACCCCTACTGTACAGAGTCGGTCTCAAGAGCCCAAGTTCTTACGGGAAATACGGGATGATGTGCGGGAAGTGTCAGTGACCTCAGCTGAAGTGGAATTTGACTTGCATACTGTGGTGAGCTTTCTCTTGCCTTAAGGATTGGTAGTTTTCTTGGAGCAGTATATTTAATCGTCTGCGAAAGACAGCTGGTCCACCCTGAGCTAGCTTGCAGGATGAAATAGCTGTCTGGAAAAGTTTGCATGTTACAGCAGGAAGCAAGAGAGTGGAATGTCACATTTGAATTCCCTCTCCAAGCTGCAGTGTTGTTTCTCCATTTTGCAGGGATGGATTTTTAAATCAGAGATGAAATTCTGAAGTGTGGCGTTCTGTGGCAGATCCCCAAAGAGAAGAGGCTGCAGAAAGCACAAGTGGACATGCAATCATTTAAATCAATGATTCTTTTTCTTTTTTTGGTGATTTAAATCAGTCCGCCCTGCTAGTAGCTACTTCAGCTTTTTCACAACAGTAACCAAAAAAAGAAAAATAGTAATGCAAGAAAGACATGGCTGTTCTAAAGCCTATTGAAAAGAGCGAGTTGCCCTGTGGCACCTTAGAGACTAACAAAAATATATCTGTAGTAGGGATTTAGTAGTGTTGCTGATGAACCAGTAAGTGAATGCTTATCGGTTAATGGTACTGGCTATATCCCACTCCTCCCCCTTACTCTGCATAGAAAGGATTTTCAGAGCCAGCCAGGTGCAGAGATGCAGCAGGGTAGCTGCTGAGATCTGGCACAAGACAGGACTGAGCCAGCGTGCCTGCCCACTGGTTCTGAAAATCCTCTCTATGCAGATCCGCAGTGGGGGTAGTTGCCAGGACCCAGCACAAACTGGGACTGAGTGCTTGCAATGCTAATTGATTCATCATGTAACCAACAAAATATGTCAGCCACATGATTAACGAATTGTATGCTTCTTAACATCCCTAATATATAGTATCATGAGCTTTCATGGGCAAAACCCACTTCCTCAGGTGAGCAGAGACTAAAGTTTATTGAACCAAGTTAATTTCTAGTTTAAATCCACTGATAGGCTGAAATTGGTCCACAGCTTTTTATAAAACCAGATGTTTTGCAAACATCTTTATTTGTACCTTTTAAAATCTTTTTTATCAGGGAAACTGTAATTGTGTACGCAAAATATTCATTGTATAGTGGTCCGTTGCTGCTGGGCATGGACTTCAGTGCTTGTATGGGCACAGCTCCCCTTGATGGATTTGTCCCTGAATTATTTTGTAGTTTTGATTAACTAATATTTGGAAGCTTCAGGGGGTAGCCGAGTTAGTCTGTTTACAGAAAAAAAACAACAAATGGTCCGGTAGCACTTTATAGCCCAACAAAAAATGTAGTTGGTATCATGAGCATTTGTGGGCACAGCCCACTTCTTCAGATGACCGGAGTTATGAGTTTGGGGTGTGTACACTCAAAATAAATATTAGAGGGGAAGGGGAAAAAAGAGAAGGGGGTAGGAGACAGAGCATCAGTAAGTATCTGGAGAATGGGTACTTAAACCAAAACAGGAGTCTTCCTGTGGGAGAATAAAATGTACCTTTTTTTCCTTCCAGAAATCTACCAAGAGCATTTTCTTCTTTTCAGGGTGCCTGTTGTTAAATTTTTGCTTGGCCTTTATAAAGTAATCTACTTATTCCTCTCCCAGCAGAAGGCTGCCTTCTGGAGAGCCTAATGCATTGTGCTTAGTATCTCTGCGGACACGTGGAATACATATAACATTCAGAACATTTTGCCAAACAAGGCAAGATTATGCAAGCGTTAAGAATTGAAGCACAGCACTGTGATAAAATTCTTCGGGCTGAAGAAGGAATGTTGAATAAACAGCCTTTGGCCAGAATGGACATTTGCTGCTTTCATTGTTCATGTGATCTTTGATTTAGTGTTGTCTACCAGTCCTTTTTAGTGGAATAAATCCCTGTTGGAACAGAACTTTAGCTCTTTGCATAACTCAAGTGTTCAGCATAGCACTGGTGAGGGCTGTAAGATTGGTTTCAAAAAGCTTTACATACTGTGGTAAAGATGGAGTTGTCTGTACATTGGTTTCTCTCACTTTAATATACAGGTTGCACCTCTCTAAATCAGGCACCCTTGGGACCTGACCGGAGCCAAACCAGAGAATTTGCCGAACCATGGGAAGTCAGTATTGTCTAGCAGCATGACCACCAGTACCACTGCTTACTGGGATCTTAGTAGACATTAAGGGTAAATTAAAGCTAAGTGATAGCACAGAACACTGGGAGCCAGGTCTGCTGACTGTAAGCAAATTTTATGGGACCACAGGAAACTTGACCCCACCCATGCTAAGTGGATGTCCAGCTAACTAACATCAGGCAGAGCCGCAGATGTCGCCGGACTAGAGAGGTTGGGGTGTGTGCGTGTGTGTGTGTAACTAATATATATACATTTTTGTATCACTTGCTGTTGCTGGATGCCATGCTTATGATGCTGGGAACGTCAAGCCTCTCTCCTCAGCCTACATGCAGTCTGACAGCAGCAGTACTGCAAGTGTTCCTTTCCTGCTACACCGAGGTGCCTTACTTCTGATGTGGAAGAACTCCCTCTAGGTCCGGTTATTACATGCATCACATTAGTGCTGTGGCTTCACAGATGTTCAGTCAGAAGGGTCCATTATAATCATGCACTCTGCATGGCACATGCCAGAGAACCCAGCCCAGGGATTTTTGCATCCAGCCCACTTGCTTCTTGTTGAGCTAGCATGGTCTCCACCACACAGGACCCTCTGCATGAGAGTTTGCAGTCTAGAGGGCAGCTGGGTCTCTTCAGCTGACGTGACTGTGTGCTGTTGAGAGTGCTGATGACGGTCTTGAGTGTTGGTGACGGGTTTTGTACCATCAAAGCTTGTAAAGACCACAAGCTCGCTTCACATTGTCAGTCAGCAGTTGGATGGCAGCAGCGAGAGAATTCCTGACTCAGGTACCTACATCGGCACTCCAGAGATGACGGGCTCTGTCATCCATTCGCAGTATGCTGGGCCATCTACTGCTCCAGTTAGTGAATACGGCATTCTCCTGGGGAGCGCTGGGTAATGGGTTCAAGTCCCCTTCTCCCCGACCCCGGGAGCAGCAGGACTGCCAACACTGGCTGCCCCGGAAATGGAGCCGGCTCCGGCATTAAGGAAGGCAGCATAAGGGACATCTGATAGCTTTCTTTGATAGGAGAAATGGTCTGAGGTAAACAGGATGAAGTTTAATAAAGACAAATGCAA
>JANRFK010001234.1:49038-71320 GCA_030068395.1 Apalone spinifera
TATGAGGGAAGGCTGAAGGAATTGGGTTTGTTTAGTTTAGAAAAGAGAAGAATGGGGGGATGGGGACATGATAGCTGTTTTCAGGTATCTAAAAGGATGTCATAAGGAGGAGGCAGAAAACTTGTTGTTCTTGGCTTCTGAGGATAGAACAAGAAGCAATGGGCTTAAACTGCAGCAAGGGAGGTTTAGGTTGGACATTAGGAAAAAGTTCCTACCTGTCAGGGTGGTCAGACACTGGAATAAATTGCCCAGGGAGGTTGTGGAATCCCCATCTCTGGGGATATTTAAGAGTAGGTTAGATAAATGTCTATCAGGGATGGTCTAGACAGTATTTGGTCGTCCTATGGGGGCAGGGGACTGGACTTGATGACCTCTCGAGGTCCCTTCCAGTCCTAGTATTCTATGATTCTACGCATGCTGCCTTTGTATCCCATGAGGCTGGAACCTTCACTCCAGCTTGTGAGGGCAGTAGAGAGCTGCAGCTCAGGTTTCGGTATCATCTCCCAAAGCAAGCAGGGCCAGCTAGACAGTCCCCCTTACCTGGGTGACTTCACATGAGCTCCATTTCCACCTGCTGGCAGGACTGTCCTACTTGCTGTCTGGGCTGCCACTGAGAGATTTAACGGGTAAGGAATTCTGCAAAGGAAGAGGAGTGACTCCTTGATTTAGTTCCAAATAGCCCACAGGAGAGTTTTCTAAAAGTCTAGATTGATCCATTACGTAACACTGTCCCTGGATAATTCAGCTGCTTCCCAAGGCAGAAGTCCCCTGCACTGGCACTTGGATGCTAAACATCAAAGGAGGGGGGAGGCTTTTAAAAAGAAGACAACCGAAACAGCTTGAAGGGAAAACTTGGCAAGCAAAAATCCATACAGTCAGCAGGGAGGCATCTTAAGAATGCTATTTTGGTGCTATGGAGAAATGAGTAAAAACAAGCAAATCCAAACATGCCTGAATGAAAGTGCATGACTTTATTTAGGTACAAAATGTCTCTCTCAAAAAATGGATCTCCTCGCTAAATGATGCTCATAAAACAGACCGTCAAAATGTGAAATAGAGATTAAATTTGAAGAGGAAATCATGTAGCTATAAAGCCAAGCTAGAGTTTGAATAAATGCAAGAGTCTCTCCAGAGAGATGGGAATCCTTAAGCCAAGAAGGTGAAAGGGGCACAATAAGAAAAGGAGCTAAATGATTTTTTTGGCATCAGATTTTACCTGCCTTCAACACTGATTAATTATTTACTGCTTTTAAGGTTATTCTTCTGGTAATAAAAATGAGATGCTGTGAGAGATGGAGATCTTAAAGCAAAAGATGAAAAAATTGTACTGTGACCCATAACAGATGGCCTTTATCTGAGAATTATTTCTGAAGGAACTAAAGAGCAAAGTAGCTTAGCTACTGTCTAAAATTATATAATATTCATCTAAAACTGTATCAGAAGACTGAAAAGTGAGTTTAAGTTGTAGGGTTCTTTTTTAAATTAATCAAAAGTGAGTAAGATGGTATCTTGTAACGTCAAGATAATAAGGAATGATACAGGAAATATGAAAATGCCATCCCAAATGACTGCAGAGCTTGGTTTTAGTCACCTCAGCTTGAGAAATGTCAGAAATGGAAATGTGCAGAGAAGGACAGTGAATTGATTGGAAACATTGGGGTTTAGGAATTCAGTATAAAAAGGGATTCAAAAGATTAAGCCTGTTCCCTTTGGAAAGGGGACAAATAGGAGGAGATATTTTATAAGCTTTTAAAAATAAATGCTGGTATTCGAGGACAAATGGAACGCAGTCTACTTTCTCTTGCAATACAAGACCAGTGGCTTGTTTATGACATTACAAGACATAGGCAGAAGAAGGAAATGCTTTTAAACAAGATACCAGGCCAGATTTTAAAAGGAGTTACTCTGTCTGGGAACTGCCCAGTACTGAGCTCGTGTGGAAATCTGCCATCTTAATCTCTCTGTGAGGGGAGCTCTAAAGCAATAGTAGTACGTGGTTGGAAGTGGAGTCTCACTGGTGTGAACAGGAGAGTTGGCCTATCAGGACTATATCCTGCCCTGCATCATGGTGAGGTACATCTAGTGCAAGTCTATGTATTTTAGTGGCTCTATTCTGCATTGGCAGCCGTGTGTCAGAGGCAAATGTGTGTGTGGGAGGAGGCTGTCTCAGTTTCCACACAGAATGGGATGGTGGTAGTGGCCTGTTCTTAGAGTATTGTACGGTCCAACAGAACATATGCCGTAAAGTGCTGTCTGCTAAAGGGGTACTGCACGTGTACAGCGTGTCTCGCTTGTGTCAAGTTGAGAATGGTACCATGTGTACTACAGAGCCACCTTCCATCTAGAAAGGAGAGAGCAACCTAAGAGCAATGTGTAGGAGAGACTCTGAGCTTGGCATAGGCTTGGTACAGGAGTTGGGGAGGGACACAAGGAACAAGATTCCCCTCTGATTCTCATGTCTCTGCTGGCCCATCAGCATAAGCACAGTTTAGGGTGTGTCTGCACCGTGCACTCTTCTCAGAGGAGTGTAGAGTAGGTACACTACGACCCCTGCCCCCGGCCAGTGAATTTAAATAGCAGTATAGATGGGCAAGTACAGACACTTCTGAGCCTGTGGGCATTCACCCAGGTATGCACCGCACAGAATGTTTGACTCACTCCTCTGCACTGGCTTTTTTAGCAGCGTACTGTCCTGCTGATGGAGACTTTCTTTGTTGCAAGGAAAGGCTCCTGTGATGGGGAGCTGCCAGAGCCTTTCCCCAGTGCCTCCCTCCTCCCAGAGCCTTTCACTGACACACTGGCCATGCAGTGCGAGATGGGCGTAGTCTGTTTTTCTGTGGTGGGTAGCTGTAAGTATCTTGCATAGTGCCACAAGAGACTTGCAGAATAGATGCATCCTCCGAGGAGGTGTAGTGTGGCTATGCCTGACTCAGTCCCTATGCTGCGTTGGGAGGGGGCGGCTGGCATAGGAACCGGCTGTGCCGTACACTTGGCGGAATTCTTATTGGGAGAGATGTCTCAGTCCCTGCATATGCTGATGACCAGGGCTCGACAGACTATACAATCTACTCGCCCGTGGCGAATAGATTTCAGCCGCGCGCCCCGTTCATTCGTGGCGTGCGCATGCGCAATGCGGCTCTTGCGCATGCACAGTACGGGGCTGGTGAGCGGTTTTCGCAGCCATTTGTCAAGCCCTGCTGATGACTATGTAGCACAGCCTTGACGAGTCAGGTTTCAAGAGAGATCTGCGACAGGGGACCTATGCTGCTATATCCTACCCTCTTTGGGATGGACCTTAATTCAGTACATTTAAGCTGAGTCCAGATGCGCTGAAATTGTATGTTTGGTGGCAGTTCTGAGTAAGTGAGGAAGGCAAGTTAGAAGTCTGTTCTGTTTCTGTCATGCTCCAGAGAGCGCCTTCTCTCTCTAAGCTGTTGGAGGACCAGACGCTTGGCTTTGTAAACAAGAGCCTATACTGAAAGGCTTACAAGCCAAGCGTCTGGTTTCCCACGAAATACCAAGTATTCAGAATAACTGTCATGGGACAAGGAGCAAGTGCCGTTGAGATCAGACACAGGGCCCAACAACATGCCACCCACAGTCCCGGGCTCAGCACCTGCTGCATGGATGTCCAAAGCCTGGAACCGGTACTGCTGCACGCAGTGGACAGCTGTGTCTGTATGGTGCACGTTTGTTAATGTTGGTACTGGGATGAAGAGTGTACCCGTTTAAATGTGTAACCAATAAGCTTGTGCTTATCGATTACCTAAATGACTACATGCAGCTCCCGGTCCAACCCTGGTTTAGGGAGCTGGCTGCTGCCCACGCTGCTGCCTCTGATACTGGCTTAAAAGCTGGCTCCTTGCATGCACCAGCTCCCGTGGAGTCGCCTGCCACCCCATGCTGCTGCCTCTGTATCAGAGGCAGCAGCTAGCTCCCCAAACCAGGGTTTCCAACTGCTGCTTTTCCAAAGCATTAAGCATCCAGTAGTGCTCATTGAGGTCACTGGGATTACTTGTGTATCTGCAGGACTGGGCCTCAGTGAGCAAGACTAGCAGTAGGTAGGAGGAAGGAAGTCTGATGTGTCCCATTTTTTGCAGCTGGCTTCACAGAGGCACAAATAGACATGGCAAAGAATTTTTTTGGCTTTTACAAACTTATGACCTTTTTGCCATCTTCAGTGTTCTAAACCAAAAAGAGGCAAAATGTGACAAAGATCATTTTGTTAGATGCTAAATACAATTGGATTTGGCTGACAGCTTGTGTTGCACCATTCATGGTAATGTAACAAGAAAAGGTCCAGTTTCATAATGGAAATAGTACCAAAAGTAATCCCATTATAAACTACCATATGTAAATGTATCAGAGTGCGCTATTCCATGTACAGGATACTTAACAGCACTTAAGAGGGATTTTGTGACTGCAGAAAGTGCTTAAGTGCATGAATTAGACTATATTCTTAAAGGAATATAATGGTTCTTTCTCTAAAGATGCTGCTAACACCTGATAAGTTAATGTTTTTTATTACAGAATCTTTCAACTAATGGCTTACTAACCTGTTTGTGGATTTCTGTTTTAGCGTTAGTGGCAGAATTAGCAGTTATAGCCAGTTCTACCTATATTTTCATGCAGTATGTGTAGGGACATAACATTAGGGTAGGGACTATGTGTCTGTGATATAAATCAATGTGGCTGACAAATGTGTTTTAGAAATAGCCCTATTATAAACTCCCAAGTTACTTGCTTTCAGATGCCATTCTGTTCTGTATGGAAACTAAATGTCTGCAATTTTGATATCTCTTTTTTTCCTGCTACAGAAATTCACCTGAAAGTAGAACAGCTGTTTGTGAGCTCTCAGCCCATGCATTATTCATGAGAGCACTATGTGGGTTGGAGCTGGAGAAGGCAGGCATGGCTCTGATGTGGAAGGCATTAATGACTTACTGATTCGTTTTCAGCATGCTGGTCACATCTTTAACAGTGGGTTTGGGTAGAGCCATTATTGGTGTTTAATTTTTAGCAGCTGACTGCTTTTTTCCATCGGTATCTGATTATTTCAAGCATTTTATTGAAGTAGATTTTTCTACTGGTGGGAGGTTTGTCTCTGAATAGGATGGCTTTTATTTTATCTTTACCTTCTCTAGTGCTTATGTTTTTATTATTGTAATGCTCTGCAGTGAGGAGGTGCTTTGTGGTCTGTGCTCATTGTAATTTCTGTTAATACATGAGGAAGCTGATCTTGTATATTTGGGGGAGGGTTATAAATTTCAACTCTTGTAGACATCCTCCTACAACTGATGGTGAGAACATACATGTACATGGAACAACTACTTGTGTAGAGTAGCCTTCTTTAGCTCATGTGGGCATGTTCCATAGCTAGAGATACTTTAAAGCTGGCTAAGTGGGGTGAGAATCCACAGTACTTGCTGGGAAGAATAGTTCAGAAGAACTCAAGTTGCCAGCATGAAAAAAGCATTCCTGAGATTTCTAGCTTAAAACATCTTTTATGTGCATTTGTACTGCGCCCTGCCCTGCCCTGGGTCGGTGGGCCCTGCTCTGATGAATATCTTGGCATATACAATCATCCGGTTCTGGCAGAGCCCGGACTGCAGGAGGTAGATAGAGGGCATTATTATGCAGTTCTACAAATATTTTCCATCCTATGAAATGATGCCAGCCTAGAAAACTGTATAGTTTTGCTGGGAAGAGACCTCTGTATTAGGAGGAGTTCACTGACCCGCTTTCTGCATATTCAGAATTGGATCAATATGACTTCATCAGTGCTGTCACTCACAGCAGGAACCAATGGTCAATCTTTAGCGAGCTGAATGCTTTGCTAACTGGCTGTAAGGTACCTGAGGATGGAATAAAATACAGGACTATGTAGCACTTTAAAGACTAACAAGATGGTTTAATAGGTGATGAGTTTTCGTGGGCCAGACCCACTTCATCAGATCAAATAGTGGAAGAAAATTGTCACAACCATATATACCAAAGGATACAATTTAAAAAAAAAAACACATATGAAAAGGACAAATCAAATTTCAGAACAGAAGGAGGATGGAAGGGGGGGAGGTAAATGTCTGTGAGCTAATGATATTAGAGGTGATAATTGGGGAAGCTATCTTTGTAATGGGTAAGATACCCATCAACCGCACTTGGTGGTTGAGTCTCTAAAGGCTTATAAGGGACGGCTTATCTTCTTTATTCCTGGAGTTCTGTTGCCCTGAAAACAAGATTCAAACCCATGCCACACAAATGCTGCAGTAACCAATGAAACTTGATAATTTCTGCTTATTGAAGAACAAATTCTTTAGTTTAGTATAGTCTGTGTCTGCTCACAACCAACTATTGAGTCCCGTGAACAACCACGGGAGCAGGAAAACCATTATAACTCAAGGGAAGAGTAAGAAGCAATGGCTTTCCTGGGTAGAATCTATGTAAGTCTCACTGTGGTGCACAGTATTATGAGGGTATGAAAAATGCATAACCACCAGCGCAAAGAGAGGTCTCCTGTGTGACATTAGGAGGAATGAGCTTGCCTGCAGAGAGTCAGTCATTGAAGGTCTGTCTGCACTGCAATAAAAAAACCTGTGGCATCAAGTCTCATAGCTTAGACTTGATTTTGGACTTGTGGGATTTGGGCTATGAGCCTAAAATTTGCAGTGTAAATATTGGAGCTGGAGCCCAGACTCCAAGACCCACCTTCTTTGCTGGCTTTCAGAGCCCAATTCCAGCATGAACCTGAACATCTACACTGCAATGGTTAGCCCTGCAAACTCGAACCTGGTTCAGCCATGAATCTCTTACTGCAGGGTAGACTTATACCAACAAAAGCCCTAGGTGTAAGTTATGTTGCTCAGCGGCATGAGCAAACCACTCCTGAGTGACATATATTAAACTGACCTACACGCCGGCAGAGACTGCGCTGTTGGCGGGAGAGCTGCTCCGACCGGTGTAGCTGATGCCACTTGCAGAGATGGTTTTACTGTGCTAATGGGCCAGCTTTCTCTTGTTGTGCTAGTGTCACTACCAGTGTGCTCCAGTGCATTTGTGGAGCTGCACTGTTGTAGCGCTCTGTGTGTAGACAAGCCAGGGTTTCCAGCTGCTGAACATGATTTTTATGGATGGTACAGAACTATGGAGAACCAGACTTTGTTACAGACACGTTCTTGTGTAATCTGAAGAGGGCTCAAAAGGGAACAGTATTCCATGTTTTTACTTATACGCCACAACAACAGTGTTATGATAGTTTAACCTACTTACTCACCACGTCAGTGCCTTCCAAGTTCTCCAGTTTGTGATGAGGGAGCGGTGCAGGAGGGGACCACCCGTGACTGTCTCAGTGTGACTCACTGACGGGGGGAGCCTGTGGGAGGCTGCTGTGCCTGGCCGACTGTACCCCAGCTGCAGGGAGTCTGGTAGGAGTGTGTACTGCACGCACACCCACCAAAAGCTGCTACTGTGCTAGCACTAGTGATGCTGAAGAACAGTTCAAAGCCAGCAGCTGGAAGAGCTGTCCCCACTAGCCAGCAGTAGTAGAGAACCTCTGCCAGGAGAATTCTCCTCTGAACATCTGCCCCAGGCATTGTAGACTTTTGGAGCTAGCCCAGGGGCCAGTGGGGGGGAACCTCAGCTCCACTGCAAAACTCAAGTGTTTTTTAAACTGAGATCTAAGTGTTTTTACAGAATTTATGGACCTAGCCAGTTTTAGCTCTTTTTTGGGGGACTGTCTGTGACTTTACTGACAGTTGTCAACCTTGAGGTAAGCCCTGAGATGCAAACCTTTGTAAGCAGACTATGCCATGCTAGCTTCCATGATAGCTGCTGTTTTGAAACACAAAATTCAAATAGTCCTGACTGGAAAGAGTCTTAGAAGCATGAATCACTCTCACTTTCCTAGTGCTGCCTCCGGAAAAGTCTTTGACCTTTTCCCAGGAAGGTCTTAACAGTAATGAGTAAGCTTCACCCAGAAGTCCTTAATCCTACTGCAAAGTTCATTCTATTTACAACTGGCAGCTGCTTGCATTCACACTGATGCTTTGGCGTTCAGTCCAAAGCCGCTGCAGTCATGCTGTAACACGGGCCTACACTAAGCAGCAAAAGTGGCTTCTCCCCAATCCAGCAACTCGTGTGCAAGAGCGTGGAGAGAAGGGCGTTCTGAGCTCGGTGAAGCGGTGCGCACGATCATGCTTCTGTTTTCAGTCACTTTGGACTCTTAAGAACTTCAGGCCTCTTAGACTGTCCTCATTAGCAACTGCACTAAATACCTGGGGAGGCAGAGCTGTAAAAGGGAACTGGTGGTTGAGTTATCAGCATTAGGGTTGCCTGGTGTTCACCCGGACAGTCCGGTAAAAAAAATGCAGAGAGAATACTGGACACCAAAAATGCTGGGTATTTTCTGAATTTTTCCCTGGCCAGGAGGCAAAAATGCCAGGCACCTGGCAACCCTACAAACACTCAGCATCCTGCCTCCCCCCTGCCTGAGGGCCCCCCCAACCCCCAGGCTTACCTGGTTCCCCAAGGCTGCTAGCCCAAAATGGCTGCCGGCCAAAAGACCTAGGGAAGAATGCTTTCCCCTGGGTCTTAGTGCTCAACCGCTCCCCTGTTCCTATCCCTGCACTCACTCTTAAAGGGGACATGCTGTTTTATTTTAAATGTTTTGTATGGCTTAAGTCCTTGGAGTCCTTCCCCCCCCCCACACACAGAATTTTTTCCTGTTTTTTTGGGGGGGAGGGGCGGGGGGTTCATTATTTTTGTTTCAACCATCTGGCAACCCTAATCAACATGCAAACCTGCAGACAGACAGACAAACCTTACCCAGGCCCTCTCTGCTGTCTCTTTCCATTTGTTTTTTTATTTATGCAAATGTGAAATGACTAACTTTATTTTGTATTGTCCTTAATAAGATTAATCTCAATCATGCAATTAAACATAAGAATACCATTTATTTAAATATTTTTGGATCTTGTCTACGTTTCCAAATGTATTGATTTCAGTTATAACACAGAATACCAAGTATACTGTGCTCACTTACTATTACCTCTCGATTACAAGTATTTGCCTTGTAAAAAGAAAAGAAATTGTATTTTTGGTTCACCTAATACCAGCCTGTGGTGCAGTCTGTCAGGGCAGGGAGCTGTGGAGGGGCAGAGGAGGAGGGTGGGGGGGGATCAGGGCACAAGTTGGGTGTGGAGCTGAGGACAGCGTGATTTCTGAGCTAGAGAGCAGCAGTCTGGGGAAGTTGCATCCCAGAATCTAAATTTTTAACAATGCTCATATTTGGCCATTTTTGCCAAAAATGTAAAGGAATGCAGTCTCTACTGGGTAGTCATAAAATCCCTCTAACTAGATTTGGACTGACTGACTTCATGGTGGGGTACTCTCTCGGGGGATGGGGCGGAGGCGGTGCATTGGTTGCCAATCACTGTATTGCATAGACACAAATAACTGGGAGCTGTCGATAGCTCTCTCCACTGATCTGCCTGCTGCTTTGTATGTATGCAGAGCTTTGTTGGAAAGTAAATTTGAGATCCCCTCTGTCCTTGAATTCTAATTAGGAACACCTTATCTGCAGACCTTGCCTCTTACATTGTAGAGACCCACCCCAATTTGCTTTTGAGCCAGTCTGTGGTGATACAGGTTAGGAGAACAGGAGTAATGGCAGATGTTGCCTTTGTCTGGAGCAGCATGTCTCCCAGCTGTAATCACTACCATGCTTATGCACATGAGAATTTTGTTGGGTTGAAAAATAATATTCCAAAGAAAACCTTGTATGATGTTAGTCTTAGATGCTCTCTCCCGGGTCTGTGCAATGACCTGCCTTGTGAATATGGCTGTGTGCTCAATGGGTGCTTTTTTTTTCTCTTTCTCTCGCAGGAGAATTGCTGAGTCAGCCTAGACCAGAGGGAGTGATAGAGATCATCTGTCCCAGGAATGGCAACGAGCGAGTCAATATTGCACTGGTTTACCCCCCCACCCCAACAGTGATCAGCCCTTGTTCCAAGTGAGCTCCGAGACGCACAGACCCCCAATTTCAGTACACGCCAAAACCCTACACACAACAAGCCCTCGCTAAGCATTTTTGAACACTAGTGGCCACAGAGCCCAGGGCCTGTTCTAATTATTGGTGGGACATGGACATCCCATTCTCAGAATAAAGGTACAGTAAAGCAAAATCCTCCTCAGTTTGTTTTGCTAAACAAAGCAAGTGTTTAACTGGTGATTCTTCTGAGCGCTGGTCCCTGTGCATATCCGCATGGGGGATCCATGCGCACCTGCTCCTAAGCCCGGAGATTTTAGCAAGCGGTGTCCATTGGCCTGCACACTGATGCTCCTAACTGAGGCCATCTAAGTTCCTCCTTAACCCCATGCAGCCTCAGGTGGGATCCAGTATTTTTTCTTCCATTGTTCAGAAAAGCCATAAATAGAACAAACAGCTATTCTTTTTAGCGTAGTGTAGTTAATAGAGTTTTACCAGATCAGGACACCTTCCCCGTTATGTGGGTGGGAGTCTGCCCACAATTCCGGGCTGCAAAACCTGCCTTTCCCCCCTTAGCTCTCTTCCCATCGGTGCCGAATAGCAAGGCTGCCTCTACTGTCTGGGTGAGATGCATATTTTTGCTGAGTGCAGCATTTGTCTCCTTACCAGTGAGAACTCAAAGCCCGTGCCCTTTGTCATAGGAACACTTCATGAAGAAGACTGAGCCCCTCTCCAAGCCAGCCAGTGAGACACTCGTGTACACTGTCCTCACCACATGAGTAGCGCCCTCAAAGTGGGGAGCCTTCAGTCTGCCATGGAAGTAGGAGGCACTTGAAGAACGATCCTCATCAACGACTCTCCATGAGAACGTGCTCCTTCCCCAAGCCCGTTGAGGTCAGACAAACCCTTGTGTGCAGACCAAAACAAAACTCCACACACGATCCAGGCTTGAGGGTAAAGCCTGTAGCAAGAAGAATCCACCTGTGGAGTCTGTCACAAGCATACAGCCACATCGGCTGATCCTGCCCACAATTGCGGGCCCAGACCTTTTGGTACAACTTACCTGGCCAAAGCACTCGCCGCACCCCGGGATGGACTGGTACTGTTGGTGCTGACTCTGAACCCTCCCGTGCACCAGGCGGTGATTTGCAGACCTCCGTGGCACCTGCGGGTTTCTTTCTCCCCTACCCGTGGTCTCTCCTCTTCTCTGGCCCAGCCCTCTTGAGGCGGGCGCGTCACTGCACCAGAACACGATGCTGCTTGGTGTTTTTGGAGTCGTCTCGCAGCCATCGGGCAGAACTGGTCTGGGGCTGAGAGTTCCACCGTTCTAACAGAAGCGATTTTCAGATTTGAATGAACCTGATGAGCTGGCTCCTCCGCCCCCTCCCCACCCCCAGCTCCCAAGAGAGCCAAACCCAAATAGGTGACCCAAGATTTACTGTTGCCACTTTTGTAGTCGCTCTTCTAAGGACTGGCTGTTTTCCATGCCCAGGGTTCCTATTCAAATGGTTGGCCCTCTTTTTGGCCTTATTGGGGACTGTAGGATCCTGGATGGTAGATGCTTGGGACCCACCCAGGAAGCTTTCCACTCTTCTTCTTGCCTGCAGCCAAATTCATTGGTATATGAGGAGGAGGATGTCGAACTGGAACCAAGGTACCAACAAGAATCTTTTCCTCTTCTCCATACTTACTAACCATCCTTGGCAATACCGTGACTTGTGCGAAAAATGGCTAATGAGATCTAGACCCAGCTGGATGAAGTCAGAGACCCACACCATCCAGTGTTGAACATTCTGCAGCTTCAGGGCCCAAAGAGGCTGGGCCTCCCAGTTAATGAGACCATATTGGAACCAGCAGAATTGGCACATTCCAGCATCCTGTGCCTCCACACCTCTCAGTGCCGAAAAGTGCTTTTTCATCCCAGGAAAGAACCAATTTTTTGTTCTCCCACCCTGCTTCAAACTCTCTGGTGGTACAGGCTGCTACAAAAAGGACTAGGTCACAGTACCTACGGACCATCCTATCGGACAAAGGCTCCTAGCAATAAGACCTCTTGGGGACAAAGGTCTTGTCCTTTGTGGGCTTGCAATTCTGCATCACCAAGTAGAATGGCAACAACTACTCTAGGCTCACAGCCTTTCAGGACAAACTTGCACCTGATGACAGAGCCCAATTCTAGAGCAGGGCAAAAATGGCTCTTCAGACTGCAGTGGATAAAGCATCAACAAGCTTGGCCCTGGTATTGTTGTGAGGACGGATTCTTGGTTGCAGTCTGCTGGGATTTCCCAGGGAAGCGCAGAATACCATCCTAGATCTTCTCTTTAAAACCTGAACCTCTTCAGTGAGAAAACTGATGGCTCCCTTTATTCATTAAAGGACTATCTATCTACCTTCTGCTCCTTGGGGATCTGCCCACCAGCCTTGAGAAGGAAGGAGCATAGGCAGACATATAAATCAAAACCATCTCATCATCATGCTTTCTACTATCAGCATCCCGATGAAACTTCATGCAAGCAACAGAAGACACAGGCACTGCTTTTAAGCCCCCTGTACCACCTCAACCATGACCCATTCCTAGGCCATTGCTAGGAACCACTTCTGACATCTTAGTCGAGACCCATATGCCCTCCCTGATGTCACCTACCCTTTTTTCCATTACCTTTGGGGAGCACCTTACTCCTTTAACTGGGAGTTAATCATGGTAGCTAGCTGAGTTGTGGCAATTATCCATCAGGGATACACTCTAGAGTTCCTCTCCTTCCCTTCTCTTCAACAGGAAGTGGAATTCCTATTACATCTAAGATCAATAGAACACGTCCTGCCTCCATATCAAGGAAGAGGGGCCATATTTCTTAGGCCCCCAAAAAACAGAGTGGAGACCTATTCTGGATCTTCATCTTCCTTTGAAAGTTAAAATTTAGGATGGTTATATTAGCATTAATGTCACAGAGGCAATATGATTTGCAGCCCTCATTATGGATGCATATTTTCATACAGACATTTACCCTTCCCACAGGGAGGTTCATACAGTTTACTGGACCGGGAGCACTTCTGATTTTGAATCTTCTCCACTGAACTAGTGTTAGCACCCAGAATGTTTATGAATGTTTTTCCCCCTCCTGTGGTAGCAACACAGATGAGATGTCAGGGCTATGCAGTTTTTCTCTATCTGGATGTCTGACTCCTGTTCAGATTTTTTTCTGTTGAAAGTCAGGTCAGTTAGTCAGTTCTTCATTCAGCTTCTCGCAGGACTGAGGGTTTGGCATGAACTAAGATAAATCCGTTTTATCTCTCATGAGGACAATAAACTTGGTTGGGGCAGCGTTAGGCTCTCACAGAGAGTCCCTTCTCTGTGCAACCTGATTTCTTTGATTTCCTGCAGACCAAATCTACAGTGGGAATTTGGCTATTGCTGCTAGGCCATATAGTGGCATGTATGAATGTGACACACTTTGCCAGACATCATGTATGTTATCTACAGACCTGGCTCATCTCAGTCTACTCACCCAGCAGCAGCCACGTTAAATCCAAGTTTCCCCACCGGGATCATCTCCTTTGTTTGATAGTCAAACCCAGAAAAGGTATGAGTGGGAGTCCCCTTCTCTCGCTTCCTATCCCACCACGCAGGAAAGTGGCATTGTGGGATACAGTCTTTTAGAAGGACGAGATATCCCTATGTCTTCATCCTGAATGTCTTCTCAGGCCAATCTGAATGTCATTGTCCTCACCAGCAGGTTCACTTACCTGTCTCTTTGGCCAAACCCCACGCTTCTGAAGAGAAGAGACTTCACTCCTTTGACGTCTGGCAGTCACTGGCTTTTTACCTGCAAAGAACCAAACCCGTGAGAGAGTCACCCAAAAATACTCTCGCAGTAGCTGAGATCCCAAGTTCAAGCTATATCTTCTCAAAGGATTTCTAAGTGGGCTTGTGGCTACATTGAGTGCAATAGGTTAGCTTATGCGCCGCCTCTCAGAGGCATCGTAGAACCCTCCATGAGAGCACAGGCCACCATGGTGGTATCTCTGCCAGAACTCTCACTCCGGGGCATATGCAGAGAAGGCCCTGAAGCTCCAGACACGCGTTTGCATGGCACTGTGCACTAGTCCAGGCATCTGCAGCAGTGCAAGTATCTTTGCTGTTGGCTTCCTTGCACCCACCTCCAGTTTGAGCCCTGCTTGCCAATCCCCTGCATGTGAAACACGCGTAGGGAGCGACTCTCCTAAAAGAGGTGGAGTTTGCAGACTGCAAGAGGAAGTTCTCTGAGATGTGTGGTCCCTGTCTGTGTTCCATGACCCACCCTCCCTCCTCTCTGCTTCACGCTGGTTAGATTGGTATGAAGAGGAACTGAGGGGAAATCAACCCTCACTGCCTCTTGCATCCTCATGTGGGAGCAAGGGTAGATCTACTGAATGTATGCAGGCTGACTGACACTGACTGTTCAATGGCTGAACAGGCACCCCCTGGTGCCTGCCCACCTGTGGAATACAGAGCGGGACCAGACCTCTCAAAGAACTTCTGGTTACAGGAAATAACCTTTATTTTTGTTCTTATGACCGCCCATCACTTGATAGCGTCAGGGGGTAGCTGAGTTAGTCTGTACAGGAAAAGACAACAAATGGTCTGGTAGCACTTTTGTTAGTCTATAAAGTGCTCCCAGACCGTTTGTTGTTTTTAAATGGCCCCTTCACTTCTCTGGATGCAAGCTATTGCTATGGCAGAGGTTCACAAACTTGTTTGCTGACATGAATTTCTTCAGAGAGAGATTCATGGCCCAGCTGTTCCCCCTTGTGAAGAGGGGTGCACTATATAATGGTAGCAGAAAAAAGTGTACACATGTACATGTCCAGTTTTCTTCTTTGGCAGCATCCTTACTCTTCTTTCTTGCTTTTAGGGCCTCACAAGTCATGTTTGCTATCTGATGCTATTTCTGAACACCGTTTGCCAGTGTCTCTCTGCAATGGGCTAGCTGTGTTTAAACCAGCTTAGGATCTCCTGAGCTACAGCTGCGCACCTCTGCTTTTGTTTGACACTATGATCGATTTTAGATGCAGATACATTTCTACCTCAGTTTGAGATGGAACACAAACACTGTAAGGCTTATCCCACAAACTCTAGTTCATTCTGCCCTACACAGCACCTAACACAAGTGCCCCCATCTCATAGTAGTTGTGATAGCTCATTTGTCAGCATATCCATGACAAAAGAAGCAGTGTCTGAAAAAGGGACATTTTATTTAGACTGAGTACCCACTGTATTTGGCAACTGGAAGAAAACAATGTGTATTTCTCATGGACAGATTAATAAACACGATACACTATAAAGGACTGCTGCTATGTGATTGTTTCTTTGTTCTTCTCTCCTCCAGATGAATGGCAAATGCTAGTGCTAAAGGTTTTATATCGGTCAGCACAGAAACCATGGAGTGGCTGAAGGATCTGTAGCACAACTGTCTGTCTTGGGTTTTTGTCCTGCCTTTACAGCTGGCTTCAGAACTCTGAACTGCTGAGGTGGGAACGCAGCTGTTTGTGTGTCTCCTGAAATACCCTTGAGAACTTAAGTGTACACTGCAACCTGGAGGTCCCGAGTGAACAGATGTGATGTGAAACCATAGTCATCAGTAATCAGGTGGCAGGACTAATGGCTGGAGATGAAGCATTAGGACTGAAATTCTGTGGACCCTTTGATTACCTGTTGTGGATCCATTTGGACCTATTGATGAATGTAAAAATGTTCTCAGTACTGTTTCATTCAGACGTAACTGAAGAAAAGTCAGTTGAGATTTGCTGTTGTAGAGCTTCCTGGAGTTGTTCCCATACAGGTGAGTGAGGTTGCATCAGTCGTGTTTTTCAGGGGAGGCTGGCCACATGCATATCGCTATCCTATCACTTTGAAAGCAGACCCATAGAGCAGGCATGTGGGATCTGGCTCTTTTCTTCGCCATAGCAATTTATGGCACAGATGTTCCTCCCATATTTGGTGGAGGGGATGGGCTGTGGCAGCTTGTTCATAGAGACATTCCCATACAGGTTGAACTCTGAAAACGGACTCTCTGCTCTGACCTGAGAGCCCCAGTGGCTAGGACCAGGACACAGGAGGGCCTGCGGTTGGAAGCTCTGCTGGGGCAGTGGTGCCAGGGCCGGGAGTCCGGCTGGGTGGAGATGACAGCCTTAGCGGAGCCGGTGGCAACCTGGCTGGGGCCAGCAGCAGTGCAGGCGGGAGCCTCGGTGCGGATGGCAGCCCTACTGGGGCAGCCACGGGGTGGGAAGGTGGTGGCAGCCCTGCGGGTAAGGGTGTTAAATTGCAGTGATCTGACTAATCGTGTGGTCAATAACATTTGTCTCAGCCACACGATTAGTCGAGAAGGGCCGCTCTGCAGAGCCGCAGCACAGGTAGGTTCAGGAGCCGGCTTGAGCTGGGATCGAGCAGTCCCGGCTCGTGCTGGCTCCAGGAGCCACCTGCACTGTGGCTCTTCTGTTAAATGGGGTAAGAGCAGCGGGGCTCTTCCTGCATTTTAAAATGCAGAGGCGCGGTGTCCCAGACCAGCGCAACCCGGGACCGACTGGTCTCTGCTCGCACTCAGTCCGGTGGCCCAAACAGGAGCTGCTTGGTGGCAGCAGCCCCTGCCCGGCAGCGGGGGCAGGTGGCATCGCAAAGAAATTACCGGGGGGGACTGGCTTTTAAGAGGCAGGAAGGGAGGTGGGGAGGAAGCAAGGAGTCGATACTCCAGTTGACTACTCGCTAACATCCCTGCTTCTGGGGCTGGGAGTCTGGCTGGGGCTGGCAGCCTTGCCGGGATGGCAGTGCAAGGCCCGGGAGTCCATCTGGAGATAGCAGTCAAGACAGGGATGACAGCTCCAGCAGGGCTGGTAGGCAATGGCTAGTCCAGGGGGCCAGCATTGACCTCCCCTCGTCTGGGACCAATTAGGTCCCAAGGATGCTGGACCTGGGAGGTCCAACCTGTACCAAAATTACTGTCCCAGACGGTTTTAACCATGTGATTGTAAATGTACATGAACCTAATTCACTTTCTAATGGATTTCACCTATCGAAGGGTGAGGGGGAATAAGAGGATAGTCAGGGTCTGGGCTGGCATGTGCTAAGTTGTAGTTACACATGATGCTTGGTCTGTAGCAGGTTGGGTTTAGGAGCAAGTCAACTGCAGCACTCCAATCAGCTATGTGTTAAGTCCCTGATGTGTCTCACGAATCCACACCCTGCTCTCACGCAGCCTGTTTTCTGTGGTGCTTGCAAGAGGACTAGTCTGTAAACCTTGAAGTGAAGCGCTTTAAATCTCAGCCAGCGCTGCTGTTTGCATCCTCTCCTAAGTTCATGATGATGTAGATTGAGGACGTTGGCCTTATCCTTCCTGTTCAAATGACACCTAGTTATTTAATGGGACGTTGCAGACAGCTGGGTCACCAAAGAGCCACCACAGAAAGAGTTCAGGCACATGCAAGAGATGAGCGTACCCCATTACACCAGGTTGTTGAAATCTTGACAGAATTATTGCCTGGCTAGAAACGGGAGCTCCCTCGAGGCTTGCAGGGAAAGACACTGCCAACAGTGTGTCCCTGCTCGGCGAATGGCTGGACTTGTTCATAGCAGGCTAGGCTAGAAAAGCCTGCGCTCCCTGTTCTCAGATCCCTTCAGAACTGGCTCTGTGGCGGGAGTGTGTCTGACTAGCTGCTGCGGCGCACTCACACGCAGTCTTGTTGGTGGCCAGAAGAGCATTCAGCCACAGACGAGCTCATGGCTTGCAGGAACCCAGAGCTCTCTTGACCAAGTGCCTTCAACGACTGCAGGCCAAAAGGGCTGGCTTGCTTGCGTGAGAGAGCTCTACCCCTGCAGTTCCCAAGGGAAACTCGCAGCAGTGTCCTGTGCCAGGCATGGTGCAACCGCTTTCCTGCGGCGGCCGGCAGATGGCACTGGCACTGCTACTTGAGCTTCTGAAGTTGTGAAGAACTGTAACATCACTGAGAATTGGGGCGGCCTTGCTCTGCTGCTTAGCAAAGCTGTGAGTAGCATCAAAGACAGGCCTGCGAACGGAGTTGGGGAGAGCAGAGTGAGAGTGGATCCCTCGCCTGCACTGTCAGTGGTCAGGTCCCTGGGTGGGACAAGAGAGACTGTGAGCGCCTTCCCCCTTTCAGCAGCCAGAGGAGTTGATCTAGAGCAGCATTCTCAAACTTAAACTCCCTTCTGACAACAAAAATTACTGTATGATCACAGGCTGGGGTCCAAAACCTGAACCCCACATACCCAGCCAGGAGGGGCCAAAGTCAAGGGCTTCAGCCTCAGATAGGGAGCTTGTAACCTGAGCCCCAATGCCCAGGCTGAAGCCCTTGACCTTAAGCTTTGGCTTCATGTGATGGGGCTCAGGCTTTACCCCCAGACCTCAGCAAGGCTGAGCCAGCCCTGGTAACCCCATTAAAAAGGGTCATGATCCACTTTGGGGTCCCAACCCACAATCTGAGATCCACTGATCTAAACCCACAATCTGAGATTTATTCCAGTGCTTAACAACCCTGACAGGAAGTTTTCCCTAATGTCCAACCTAAATCTCCATTGCAGCAATTTAAGCCCTTAGCTTTTTGTCTTATCCTCAGAGGTTAAAGAGAATAATTTATCTCCCTCCTCCTTGTAACACCCTCTTAGATACTTGAAAGCTGTTATGTCTCCCCTCAAGCTTTTCTTTTCCAAACTAAACAAACCCAACTCTTTCAGTCTTCCCTCACAGGTCATGTTCTCTAGATCTTTCATCATTTTCATTGCTTTTCTCTGCACCCCCTGCAATTTCTTCACATATTTCCTCAAATGTAGTGCCCAGAACTGGACACAACACTCCAGCTGAAGCCTAATCAGCGCAGAGTAGAGCGGAAGAATGACTTCTCGTGTCTTGCTCACAACACTCCTGTTAATGCAGCCCAGAATCATGTTTGCTTTTTTTGCAACAGTGTCACCCCATTGACTCATATTTAGCTTGTGGTTCACTGAGCCCTAGATCCCTTTGACGGACTCCTTCCTGGACAGTCACTTTCCATTCTGTACGTGTGAGACTGATACCATTTTTCCAGTTCGTCCAGATCATTTTGAATTCTAGTCCTGTCCTTCAAAGCCCTCTCGGTGTGGTATCAACTGCACACTTTACCATTATCTAAATCACTGATGAATATTCTGAACAGAACTGGTCCCTGCGGGAGTCTTTCCATACCTGGACCCTTCCAACAGTGACTGTGAACCATTGGTAATGACTCTGAGACTGGTCATCCAGCCAGCTATGCACCTACCATCTAGGTTGTAGTTGCCCTACTTTATTAATGAGGGTGGTCATGGGAGATTGTATCTGTCACTTCCCTTTTACCCATGAAGCTTGTTATCCTGCCAAAGAAAGCTCTCAGGTTGGTCTGATATGATTTGTTCTTTACAAATTCATGAACTTGTCTTATTCTAGAAGTGTGCAGATTGGCTCCTTAATTATTTGCCCCATTACCTTTGTGGTACAAAAGTTAAGCTGACTGCACTGTAGCTTCCTGGGTTGTCCTTATTTCCCTTTTTATAGATGGGCACTATATGCCCTGTTCCAGTCTTCTGAAATCCCTGCTGTTCATGTTTTTCTAGGAGAGACCTTGGCACACTGCTCTCAGCTACTCCCAAGGGAATTCTGTGCCAAGAAGTTAAAAATTCTGCATGCAATAATTTAAAAACTCTGCACATTTTATTTATGAAAATCACACAGTATAGTCACGCTATTCTCGGTTCTCTTTTGACAAGTGTTTTGAAATAGTTCAACATGTTGAGTTTCTGTGCTATTTTGACAAATATTTGCAGAATTTTTTTGGCATACAAGTCCCTCAGGTACTGAGAATCTGGATGCACAGGGGCTCATTGGATGGTTCTGGTTGCAGGAGGAATAGGACTCTGCAGGGGAGTCTAGGTGAAGGTGGTTATGCCTCCTGGGGAAGGGGTCTGGGTGTGGGGAACTCAGTGAGGAGTCCATGTTGGAGGAGTGAAGCTTGGTTGGTGGGGGTCAGGATACAGTGAGATGAGGCTCCCAATTCAGGGGGATGTGGGTGTGGAGGGGGCTCCTAATGATGATGATTTTCAAACCAAATGTCATGATTTCGGGGGACCTGACTCGTGAGTACTGACAGTGCTTTCTTTAAATCAGGGGTGGTGGGAGAATGGGAGACATGTTTCACCCAGAGTATATTTTACACTCTTCTTTGGGGATGTCTCCGCAGGTGCTCCAGTAGGGGTGCTGGGCTTGCCCCAGCGCCGCAGATGGATGCTTGTGATGAGCAGTGTTCGGCAGACTGCGCATGTGCTGCGGGCTCGCGGCTTTCACGCTCTTTTCTGTCTCGCGCAGTCCAGCCCCCCCATCAGTTCCTCTTTACCGCCTCAGGCTGCAGACGCTTGGAGCCGCGCTCTTCATTTAGCTCACTGAACTAGATTATTTCTAGTTCCCTCCTTGTACGTACGCCCTTACTTCCTTTTCCCTTGTTTTTTTTTTTCATTTCTTTAGGGGGGGGAAAAAACAACCAAGAATTGAACAGGAGTAAGAATAGAAACCGCTTACTGTTCTTACCTCCGCGCCTCAGCTGTTCTCCCTTTTCGCCCCTTGAACATAGTTGCGTTCCCTGGGGGGGGGGGGGAAGACAGACAGACAAAAACAACAGATAACCGAACAGAGACATTATCACCACATTACCATTACTCAGAGAGAAAACTCGGCTGCAAACAACAACTGCCTCACGGCAACCGGCAAAATGTCAACTGCCGGCTTCAAAAAATGTGGCTCTTGCCGGGAGGCAATGCCAGCCTCCGATGGCCACTGAGAATGCATCTGTTGTCAGGGGGAATCTCATGTCCCCCAGAAGTGTACCCACTGCACCAGACTCACCTCCAGGGCTAGGAAAGACAGAGAGAGGCGTCTGCAAATGCTTCTCTTCGACAAAGCCCTGCAACCGCAACAAACTGATTCTGACCAGCAGTCCCACAAGCGCAGGGCTTCCTCCCTGACTACGGGGCTTCAGAAGAAGCCTAGGGTCTTCCCGACGAGATCCCTACCAGCTGCCTTAAATGGCAGGAAAGTCAGCCTGACAGACCTGGGACCTCTGGCACTGTGAAGCCACATCCCCCAGCCTCAGCGGCTCCAAAGCTGAAGCGCCCGTGGGAGCCTTCTCATACTCCGGCTCCCCAGGCAGCATTGCCTCAGCTCCTTCCTCTGCCTCCGTTGCAGAGCGCTGAGCCGGTTCCGAGAACTGACCCGGAACCGACCATCACGACACCGGCACCCGCATCACTCCCAAGCCATCGTGCAGTGCCGGACTACGCGGCGCCGATCCGTCTCGCTACTGGCACGGTGCTGGTTGGTGCTGCCCCTGAGCCGCCGGCGCCGATCAACAGAGCGCCCGCCGCCAGATCAGGAGCGCTGAGTCCTTCTCCTTTGATCTCCCTGTGCCGGAACTGCTCTCGCTCCCGCCGTCTCTCGCCAGCACCGTCCTCGCATCTCCCGGTGCCTTGTTCTCCACGCTGCTATACCCACTGCCATGGATCCCCCCATGCCTCCTCCAGGCTGCCTTCACCATTTCTGGCTGCTGCACCTTCCCATCGCAGACATCGCTACAGGCAGCTCTCTGCGTCTCCTGCTTCTTCCAGGGCATCAGACATCCACTCCTGTTCACCCTGCTCTCCGTACCATTACCGATATTACGCCCGTTCCAACTATTACGACGACCGCTCACCGTGACATGACAAATATCATCGCGGCGACCGCCACTCTCGAGACTCCCGCAGCAGCTACTCTTATCGATCACGTTCTGCCTACGATTATCTATCACGCAGACACTCTCCAACTCCGGCTCCCCTTACCCCTCCACACCATTCAGCATCACCACCTCATCCTCCATCAGAGGCGGATCACACCACCTTCGGGGACCACCTACCGGGGACTTCCGTTCCAGACTCGTCCCCGCCAGAGGAGGCAGCCACACAAGGCGACAGCTCTGCACCAGATGACCTCCGTCAGTTCCAAGAGTTGTTTAAGCGAGTAGCTATCACACGAGAGATTCCACTGCAGGAACTCAAGGACAAGCGGCACAAGCTTTTCAGGAATCTTCATCCGCAGCATAGCTCACGCCTGGCCATTCCTCTTGATGAGGGCATCCTGGAACTGGCCGATGACGTGTGGCATGCTCCAGCGTTGGTTCTCCCGACCAACAAACGGGCCGACAAGAAATATTTCGTAGCACCGAAGGGCATGGAATTCCTCTTTGCCCATCCACAGCCTAACTCCCTAGTAG
>JANRFK010001234.1:73184-85004 GCA_030068395.1 Apalone spinifera
CACGGTGAGGATACTCACGGACAACATCACAGCCATGTATTACGTGAATTGCCAAGGCGGCGCTTGTTCCCGTTCCTTATGCACAGAAGCCATCCACTTTTGGAACTGGTGCATTCGCCACGGAGTAACACCTACGGCATCCTACTTACCTGGCACCACAAACGTGACGGTAGATTTCCTGAGCAGACACTTCCACTGCACCAGGGCGGGCCTAGGCTGTACGTCCCTGGGGGACACCTTCCTTACGACTTGTCACAGACCCCTTCTCTATGCATTTCCCCTCCCCATACCTCTGATCCCCAAAGTCCTTCAGAAGCTGAAGGCGGACAAGGCAACGCTAATCCTCATAGCCCCAGACTGGCCTCGCCAACACTGATTTCCCTTCCTCCACTGTCTCTCTGCGCGGACACCGATCCGCCTTCCGCCTCTGCACAATCTCCTCACGCAAGACCGAGGACGCCTGAAACACCCCCAGATACAAATGCTGAACCTAACGGCATGGTTCCTAACTGGCTGACTCCATTCGAATCCCTCTGCTCCGTTCCACTCCAACACGTCCTAGTACACAGTAGATGACAAACCACGAGAAAAACTTACCTTCACAAGTGGCGCAGATTCTCCTCCTGGTGTACCTCGAACCACCACGATCCGACACATACGTCGATCCCCTCCGTACTGGACTACGCATTGCACCTAAAGAACAAAGGCCTCGCGTTAGCCTCCATCAGGGTGCACCTCGCAGCAATATCAGCATTCACATCACCAATAGATGGTGTTTCGGTCTTCGCCCATCCTACTACGAAGAGATTTCTCAAGGGCCTTACCTACATGGCCCCACCGCACGACCCAGTCCCACCGGTGTGGAGCCTGGATGTAGTCCTCGACGCCCTAATGAGGCCGCCGTTCGAGCCTCTGGCGACTGTATCCTTGCATTTCCTCACTTTGAAAATCGTTTTCCTGCTTGCCATAACGTTGGCACGCAGAGTGAGTGAGCTTTCCGCCATGATGGCCACGCCACCATATACAATTTTCTGTAAGGATGAAGTAGTCTTGAGACTACACCCAAGATTCATATCCAAAATCATCTCCCATTTCCATGTCAACGAGCCAGTGAGCCTGGCAACTTTTTTCCCCGAAGCCCCATGCCTCACCACGAGAAGCGGCCCTACACCCCTTGGACACCCGCAGAGCCTTAGCATTCTACATAGATCGCACTAGACCTTACAGGCGTACGGACCACTTATTCTTCTCCTTGACACAGAGGTCAGAGGGTCAACGCCTATCTTCCCAGAGGATTTCTAATCTCGTAACCTCATGCATAACGCAGCGAAAAGCTTATCCCAACCACGCACCCACTCCACTAGAGCCATGGCCACATCTACCGCGCTTCATAGAGGGGTATCTCTGAAGGGCATCTGCAGGACGGCGACGTGGTCCTCCATGAGACCTTTGCCAAACACTATTCTGTTTCTCTAGGCACTCACTCAGATGGGGCAGTGGCGACTGCGGCGCTCTCCGCAGCGGATAAATAGGGACTCCTGGCCCTGCTTATGTTCTGGCGATCACTGCTACGCAGTCACCCACAGTGGAGCACCCGCGGGGACAGCCCCGAAGAAGAAAGCGAAGTTACTCATCTCCGGTGCAGTAACTGTCGTTCTTTGAGGTGGTGTCCCCGGGGTGCTCCACTACCCGCCCTCCTCCCCGCTTAGGAGTCCTCTCGCTCTCTCTGCTCTTGCCTCTTACCGACTCAGAGGCGGTCTCGAGGAACTGACGGGGGGGCGGACCGCGCAAGATAGAAAAGAGTGCGAAAGCCGCAAGCCCGTGGCACATGCGCGGTCTGGCCGAACACTGCTCATCACAAGCTTCTGTCTGCAGCGCCAGGGCAAGCCCAGCACCCATAGTGGAGCACCCGCGGGGACACCACGTTGAAGAACGACAGTTACTGCACCGGAGGTGAGTAACTTCACTTCCATGTCCTGGGATGAGGCTCAGCATGGCAGGAGTTTGGGAGGCTGGGTAGGGAGTGCAGGAGGTGTGGAGTGGGGACCCCAAATGCAAGGCTGTGTTTGATGCATGGGGGCTGGAAGGTGGGGAGAAACTCCCTGTGTAGTGACTTCTCCCCCACACGACTGAAAAGCGATGGGACCAGGAAGTGAGAGGGAGAAGCCATTGCACAGAGAGCTGCTCTCATCCCCGCAATGCATCTGAATTCTTCCCCAGGTGCCCGAATGGAGGTGCCTGCGCTGCCAGTATTGGTGCAGCTTCTCTTTGCTTCCTCACAGGAACCATTCTGTAACCTATCATTTAAATCAGCCTATGTAGCAAATGAATGGAAGATGGCTAATTTTTTAAAATGGGTTCTACAGGTCTTTCTCGTAATTACAGGCCAGTAAGCCTAACTTTAGTCCTGGGGAAACTGGTTGAAACGATAGTAAAGAACAGTCTTGCCAGATACATAGATGCACATATTTTGTTGGGGGAGAGTCAACATGGCTTTTGTAAAGGGAAATCATTACTCACCAGTCTACTAGAATTGGAGTCAACACACACGTGGACAAGGGGGATTCAGTTGATATAGAGTACTTAGATTTTTTTTAGAAAACCTTTTACAAGCTCCTTCACTAAGGGCTCTTAAGCCATTTAGCTGCCATGGCATAAGAGGGAAGATCCTCTCATGGATTAGTAATTGGCTAAAAAATAGGAAACAAAGTGTAGCTATACATGGCCAGTTTTCAGACTGAAGAGAGGTAACTAGTGGTGTCTCCTAGGGATCTTTGGTTTGTCCCAGTTTGGCCATTCTCCTGTTCTGTTCCCTGCCACTGATGTATGTCTCTATTTTGATTTTCCCCAGAGGAAGAACCTGGTGATTTGTTGCTGTGATGTTATGAGGAAAAGAAAACCCCAGACTGGAATCTCTTTCCCAGCTGGAGGACTGTTTCCCAGTAACTTGGCATGATCTATGGACACAGCTAAGAAGAGTTAAGATGTTTTCAAGGAATAAATGCCATGGCTTGCTAAAGAAGAAAAGAGTAAATGTTTTACACCTGAACCTCAGAATCACGGTCATCCTCCAAGAAAGAGCTGCTTGACAAACGAATGGTGTGAATGGTTTCTCAGGGATTCTGTTTGCTTCACTCAAATAGCCATAATTACAGGATTGATGGCAGTATTTACAGCGCTCCGGTTTGGATCTATTTCATGCAGACGAGGGATCACTCAACTGAAATTCACTGCTGTTCAGTAACTAGCGTAGAACACCGTGGTGTATCTTTATTTTTGTATTATGCAAACCATTTAATTTTCTACACAGTTTAAAGCATTTAGTGTTAGTTACCACTGGGTACAATATTCCACTTGGGAGCCCTACCAAATAGCTCTTAGGTTCTTGGTTTGTTGTGGCTATATTTGCTCGCCGAGTACACTCCATGCTGTCACTGTCAAACAGCTCACCAGAGAGGCTGCTTCTGGGGATGTGCTGCACTCCACATGGGGAGGGTATGCTACCTGGTGTTAATAGTCTCTTTCTCTCTTCACTTCCAAGAAACCCAGAAGAAGTGCCCTGGCCTGAGGCAGAACAAAGGGTGGCAGCCAGAAGATGCTAGTTTGGAAATACCCTTGCCTCTGAGTGCCTTGCTTCAGCAGTGTGCAATGGCAAGAAGCAGGGGAGCTAGCATTCCCTGGAAATAATGTGAGGCTAAGGACAGGCGCAGCACCAGTGAGATTTCTCGCTGACTCCGTAATGGAGGAGTTGATGCTAAGGAGTGCTAGGGAAATGTACCATTTCAGCCTGCACGCACTCACCCCTGGCTGCCTTCCTATGCTTGAGAATTAATGAACTCTTGCAATCAAGCATAGTTTTTAAACCACTATGGGCCGTTGGCAGCAGGGCAGAACATGATCTTTGAGAATATGTTATGAGGAAGTAGAGCGCACTGGCTGTATTGGAGAAGAATTTACCTCAATTAGTGGGGAATTCAGCTCCTTTTAAGTAGGAGAATAAATTTGCAGCATCTGATATTTTCAACCAGAGCACAATATTGTGCTCACTAATCTGCTTCCAGGCTCTAGCTTGCTGGCTGATCTGTGTTTTTACAGAAATAGCACAGTTCAGAAGGATGCAGAAGAGTAAACCAATAAATCACTTTACCATTGGGGCAACAATGGGAGTTAGACAACACCATTTTTCTTGGGGATAAGGGGCAATAAGCAGAATCTTGTATTGCATTTAAAAGCAGAATTGGAAGATGAAGTGTTGCTTCCAGTTAAATGAAGCTCAAATGTAGCATTCAATCTGCTTGCTTACTTTTTGTGTTGACAAAAAATGTGCATACCTACATGTACATACTCAATGAGGGCATGGAAAGTTGGGACCTCTGTCAGTGGGTGGCATGTTTTGTATAGTGAGGAATCTGGAGTATTTTTGCAGTACTGGATTGTTGCTGCACCACATACATTCCTGTTGTTACTGCACTGACATCTTTGGAGTTCTTACTAGAAGGGAGTTTGGCTCCAGTTTTTGCTGCCTGCTTAGCCTAAAGCCAGAGTTGGGCTGACTAGTCCCTTTTCAACATGCATCCTTCTCTCCAGGTTCAGCCTTTGCTAAATGCTTTTCAAATTCATTTTTAAATCTGAATACAGCTGAAGTTTTAAGTATTGATTGGGGTTAACCAGGTGTGCATGCACTCCAGTCTGTGAAGGCAGTTCAGGGTTTGTGCACCATGAGTTAGAACTGAAGGAAATGGTTCCCCATGGGCAATCTCCCTGTAAGGATTTTTGGTAACTGTTTAAACCTTGAAAGTAAAGGCAGGTCTCTGTGTTCAGCTTTTCTGAGGACGTGAGGATGTTTAGTCCCTGCTGTAGTGCTTCTGATCAATGGGGGGTTTAATACCAGGGTGAACTATTCTTTGTGGTGTTTCCTAAAACTGCCAGCATGGCAAAGCCTGTGCCCAGGTATGATTGGCGCTGTGTTGATGGAGTGCAGGAATTGAGACTGGCTGAAGAAACAGTTGGAAATGCTTCTTCACTGGGCAGGAACAGTCATCCTTTGTGCAGGAATCTTCTTCCTTTCTCATGACTAGCAGCTCCAGAACCAGACACCCCAGGAACTGAGCTACTTAGACTCCAGGCTGGATCTTGTTGAGGCAGCATCATTGGCAGAACTGTCAGACACTTCAGGAAAGGCCAAACTTCTACGCCAGTAAGCACAAGAGCAACGATTCTCACCAAGCAGGTCCTCCCATTCCAAAAACTGCCCTTCCAGCCTGTTCTGTCTTCTGCTTGTGCCTTGTGTCGTAGAAGAGCCATTTTCCAGGTGTGTCAGACACTGCCCAAATGGTTTTCCCTCAAAAACTTCACTTGCTTATGTTGGGCCTGTCCCTGTGATTTGCTGTCATGCAAGGACAGCAGCTGGTACAGATGTAAAGCGGATGCTGCAGGTACAGTTTATTCATTAATCTCCACAACGGGGCAGAAAGTTACACAATATCTTCGCCAAAACAATTGAAAATAAATCTGATCTTAACTTGAAACAAGGCATCTCTTCTCATTCATTTAACTTGGTTCAGAATTTCTACCAATTTTTCCCAAAAATCTATTTTTGGCTTTGAAGTCCCAGAGGCCAGTTATATTTTTTTATTTCTGCACAATTGGGATTTGATGGTGGAGCCAGAGGCTAAGTACTAACTATGGTGGTAAAATACAAATTCAGACAGATTCCTATAACAAACTGTAAACCCTTGTTCTGACACACTGCGTGTGACCCTCCAGAGATCACATAGTCACTGGTCCTGTATCTAAATACCAGAAACCATATAAATTGCACCTCTTTTTGGTGGTGGTGTTTCTCCAGGGGGTCGGGTGTGGTGGGATAGGGAGGGAGCTGCAAGTGCTGGGCTGGCATTAGGGGGTGGCAAGCAGAGGCCTCCGCAAAGCAAAGAGACATTCTGAAGTTTAAGTCTTGCTTCCCAGGGCAGAAATCTGACTCTCTGAAAGGATTCAGTGGTTTGGAAAGATTGAGCGCCACCAATTGGGAGTACAGAGATATTTACAATCCAGTCCTTTGAGAATGGCCAGGCTGGGTCAGGCCAAAGGCCGATCTAGCCCAGTGTCTTCTCTGCAGACTGTGCCCACTGCCCCAGCAGCAGTGAACAGAACAGGGAATTGCTCTTCAAGCAATCCCTCTTGTGCTCCATTCCCAGCCTCTGACAGAGGCCAGGGACGCCATTCCTGCCCAGCCTGGCTAGTAGCCATTGACGGACTTGACTTCCATGAATTCATCTAGTTTTCTTGAACCCTGTTGAAGTCCTGGTTTTCATAGCCTCCTCTGGCAAGGAGTTCCGCAGGTGGTCCGTGCCCTGAGTGAAGAAAAACTTCCTTTGGTTTGTTTTAAACCTGCTGCCTATTAATTTCACTTGGTGGCCCCTAGTTCTTAAGTTATGGGAACAAGTAAAGAACTTTTCCTTATTCACTTTTTCCACACTAGTCATGATTTTATAGACCACTACCATATTCCCCCCTTAGTCTCCTCTTTTCTAAAATGAATCTCTTTATAGGGGACCTATTCCAAACCCCTAATAATTTGTTACCCTTTCCTGAATCTTTTCCAATGCCAATATATCTTTGAGAGCTCCTGTAATAATATCAGCACCCAATAATTACATCAAGAATCTCTTCTAATTTAATCTTATTATTTTTATCCTCCATTTGAATCTCCTTTTTCTTCTGAGTTTACAACGCGACCTTAGCTCTCTTCGGCATAACAAATATCAGAAAATGTCTTACTAACCCTTCTAGTGGCTGTGAAGATCTCTCCTGTCAGCTAACTCTTCTGGTCTCTGTTGCATCATTAGCAAGCCTGGAAAAAAAGATTTCATGGCAGGAGAATAGTGGCATGAAACAATTTTCAGAAAATGGAGCATAGAAATCTGTTTTAATATCCTATAGCCAGCCCAGTTACCAGTGACATTCAAGTCACATATGTGAGCTGAAATTCCATTTCCTCTTTACAGTTAATTTCTAACAAGAGATGGACCCAAAAGTAGAACACAGAATCTAACGTAAACAAAACATGAGGAAGATCAGCTCTATATCCAGAGTTCAATTTGACAGCTCAAGTTTATTTTTAAGAGGGCCAGTTCACAACTCCAAATCCCAAACATCTTGCCAAATGGCTTGGGTTTGGATTTGAAATTTAGGAACTTGAATTTGGATTGAAGCTTCACAGCTGGCCCTTCTGCTGTTAACATTACAAAGTTTAATAGTATGACTTTCAAGTGCTTATTCTAAATCTACTCCAATATTATGGCCTCGGTACAGCACCCCTTTAAGCATGTGTTCAGTTAGAAGCATCTGATTGTCCAGTGAAATCAATGGAACCACTCCAGTGCTTGGGTTTCACATTTAAGTACTTTCATGGATCACTGTCTTCAGAAAAGTCATTGTCACATTTTCAGGGGACCCCCCTCCGCTCTTACCCCCTGCTGCCTCTTCCCTAACCCCTTGCCTCATTTCCCCAAGTGCCCTTCTGTAAACCCACTAGGCAGGCTCCATGGCTGAGCTGTTGTATCTGCACCTACCACCAACCTGGTCTTGTGTGCCTGCTCTGGGCACCACCTAGTGGGGCTCAATAAGAGCGCTTAGTGCTAGTGCCTTCTCCATACTATGCTGGAGTCCCGTCCCATCCCGTTACTATACACGTTCCCCTCTCCCTACTGTCTCAGACAGGGATGTCAAGGTGTAACCTATAAGCTTGTCTCTGGGCAAGAGGACAATCGCAGGTGCTGCCCAGAAAGCAGCAAACTCCCTCTCTGGCTGAAGCATTGTGGCAGTTGAGTTTATTTTGTTATCCCTGACCAGCTCTGTTAGCATATCTCAGTTGGTGGAGGGCTGGAAAGAGGTTTCTGGCTGCCAGACAGGTTGAGCACAGAAGCTAGTGACAGGCAAGTTCAGCAAAGTTCCAAGGAATCGCCCAGCTCAACCAGCCAGCTTCCTGCCCCTTGGAGAGGGGTTTCCATTAGTTAAGGTTTCAAAGGCCCAATGTTGACACATGGATTTTCCTGAATCACCCTCACCCAGGGAGTGGCACCTGCCATGCTCATGAAGGGCATGTCTACCCTGCACCTGTAGCAAGAAACCCCTGCACCTCAGCTCTATGCAACCTGAGCTATGCAAATTGCATAGCTTATTTCGGGTGCATTTTTTAAAACAGCTTATTTTGAAATTTGGTGCCAAATTGGGGGGAAAATGGACACATGCAATATTCTTGCAGCCCAGAATTTTTGCCTCCTTTGCTCTCTATGCAACTGGAATAAAAGGCTGAGTGAACCTGGCCACCGCTGGTTTGCTGTAACGGACCTGCAGCAGGAGATTGCTTCCCGGTCCCTGCCCCCAGGCTCTGATAAACAAGCTTTCTGCTATCTCCAGTTGGATTTATGAGTAAAATATTTCCATGGCAATGGTGGAACAGCAATTTTAATTTCTCTGAAAAAATGTTATCGGTCACCTGCTATTTGAGTTATACAGAGCATTCTGTATGTTTTACTTCCAGGTGCTTGACTAAGAGAGGGGTGGGGAATCTCAAGCCCCTGGCTTGCCTGGATGTGGGGCTCAGGGCTCCCCCCTGCATTGGGGAGCCTGCACTGGCGCTCCAGCCCCCGTACTGCGCCACCACAGGGCTGCAGCCCACAGCCCCTGCCAGCGTGGGCTCCCCCAGGCGCCTACGAAGGAGGGAAGGTGAGGAGATTTCTGCGCGTCAGGCCGGGCTGGGTCCTCAAGTGGGTCTAGCCCCCAGTAATTTTTCTGTGGGCCAGCAGTGCCCGACCCAAAAGCGTCCCCCGTTAAGCGCCGGTAGCCGCACTCCAGTGAGGCGCAGGCCCAGGGGCCTCCCCGCTGCCTGGGGGCCCGCCGGAGTGCGGGCACTAGCCAATGGCAGAGCCGCTGGCTGCCCAGCGGGGACTAGCTACACGGCCAGGCTACCCCCCCCCCCCCATTTGCATAAACATGGCTGCCGCTTGTCCCCGGCTCGGAGCTCTGCCGGAAAAAAGCGCCAGTCGTAAAACGGCCTTTTGCGACAGGCCCCTAGTGGCCGGTGACCTGAGGAGGCGGGGTCCCCCGCTGGGCTCGTGCCCTAGGAGCGGTCACGTGAGGAGTCCCTGTCTGTCCACGCCCTCTAGACAGGACCCAGCCTGGCCGTCCCACCGGCTCCGACAAGTGCGTTCTGTGCGCAGGCGCAGGGACACTGCGACGGGCTCCTGACCTCGCCAGGCCCCGCCGGAAGCAAAACACAGCGCGTGGCCGGAAGTCGCCGCCGCTACGACCCGGTCGCTGGCCTAGCTCGGGAGGGAGCCTCAAGCGCCCTTGTTCCCCACGGGGTGGGCAGCCCCCGCCCGAGGCGCGCGCTGTGGGGGACGGTGCGCAGGGCACCCCCGACGGGCACGCACCAGCCGCCGTGCTGCCTCCCCGCCCGCCCACCGGAAGAGGCGGGACTGTGCCGTGACGTCACTGTCGGCGTGCCCCGCCTCTTCCTGGCGCCGGCGCTGGGGAACGGAGGCGCGCTCTGCCTTTCCCGGGGCGGCGCCGGCCATGGAGGAGCAGAAGGAAAACTGGCCGCAGGGCGCCCACAACGAGCGGCCAGAGCCCCCCGCCCATACCCCGGTTAGTACCTGTCCGCCCGGCCCAACGGTCCTAACCGCCGTCAGGTGACGGCATAACGGCTGTGCCTGGTTGTAGCCTTCGGTGGGCGCGTGCGCCTTTGCGGCGCAGCCGGTCTCTTCCCGTGAGGCTTTGCGCGCGCCCCTGAGGCTCGCTCCCGGGGCGGGGTGATTGACAGCTTCGTGCTCCTCTTGGCCCCGCTGGACTGGGTTAGCCGGCCCTGCCCGGGGCCTTAACGCAACCGTTTGTCGTTTTTCTTCATGTGAGTGATTGCTCCGGGGCTGCAGGGGAGATTCTGGTATAGGGCTAAAGGGTTAGCCGTGTGGCCGATTACAGCTCGGTCGGTTACACGTGAATGGCTCTGAGCCCTGAGGATTCCCAGCGCCTTGCAGGAGTTGAACCGGTAACTAGAACTAATAAGGGTCAGCTTATCCATTAGTCGGTTACATTCTTATATCGCTAATGTAGGTTGCCCTAGGGACAGAGGGCTTACCCTGGTCCTCTCACCACAGCAGCGTGGGGCCAAGGCTCTCCATGGCTGTTGCAGCTCCAGCAGGCACAGCTGGGGGGAGGGGTGCATGTCCCCTGTCAAGTCCAGGCTCATCTGCCCTCTGTGCTTCCCAGCCAGGCTAATGAACACAGCAAACTGAGAACTTCCCCTCCCTCCCTCCCTGGTGAAGGGGAACAGTCAGCAATGTTCCTGTACGAATACCACCCCACCTTCTCCCTAAAGGGTGCCTGGGATTGGTAGGCTTGTGGGAAGCGCATCCCCAGTCAGCTCTTTTCACCTGCTTGTGATTGTTTCCTTTCTGTATGGTTTTATGAGAAGCAGTCCGATTCCAGGCACATTCCATTTTCCAGGCACAAGCAAACCTTTACTTTGCTTTAAGTTACTATAAGAAGTTGTATACTGAATTTGGTGGTCTTAGCTCTTGCCACTTAGGAGGTGTTCTTGAACAGACACTCAGACAAACTCTCTCAAATATATAGTATACACATTTGCCACCAAATCTTGGTCATAATTGGTATAGAAATGCTTATATTTTCCCTTATCCAGCTAAGCCTATGATAGTTCACATTTCTAGGAGGAGTGACACTTACATTAAGCTACAGTGTGACAAACGTATGCTCCATTGGTATGTTATACCAAACAAATTTTAATCTATCTTTTCTTTCTGCCATCTATATATTGTAAAGATATATGGTGAAAAGGAGACAGAGTGGCCTTTCAAAACTGATAATTAGTATACTGGTGTATTTAGTTATATAAAACAATACATCAGTGAGGGAAAATTGCATAATGAATGCTACATTAAGTTTTGGTGATGAAGGTACATGTCAGTAATAGTTACTTAATTTCTATTTAGTTTTTAAAACTAATTGCAGACTTTTTCTTCTAGGGCAAGCAACATTGTAGACTTGATGGCCAAGAAAATAATGGAAAATGTTGCACTTCTGGTTCAAGTGATTACAGTGACCCAATTTACAAAGAAATTGCTGTGACCAATGGTTACATTAATAGAATGAGTAGAGATGAGCTCAGAGCTAAACTTGCAGAATTCAAACTTGAAACCAGGTAAGATTTAGTTATTAATCTTTCATAATTTCTGAGAAGCGCCGCCATGTCATTTTCTCGGTTACACTTGTGAAGAGGAGGCTATTTGACCACCTTTAAGATTGCTGTAGTAAAGTAAAGAACATTTTCTGTAATCTGATAGAGTATTTTAAGTTTTTCTGTGACCCTATTTCCATATTGTATCTAAATGGTAAATTTAATGCTCTATTATTTAGCATGAGTTTCTTCCCTAATCAGATCAGCTACTGTATGCCCTCTGTCTCATTTGTTTAATTTTGAGAGTACTCACGAAGCTGAAACAGAACAAACCATGATTAATCCTTATTGAACTGGCATGGTCAGGACACTACAAGCTTATGGATCAACCTGTCTCTTCATTGGTTCACTATTATTTCTTACAACCTTCTGCATCTGAAATTCAAATCTCTTTACCTTGCCACATGGATGATTTCTGTTGGAACACTCATGGGAAAAACTGTGCTCCTGAGAGTCATGTTTGGGGGGACAGAGTGAAGCCCATTAGAGCAGGATTCTCAAACTTCATTATACCACAGCTCCTTTCTGACAACAAAAATTACTACATGACTGGGGGGGGG
>JANRFK010001234.1:89234-119803 GCA_030068395.1 Apalone spinifera
TGTTAGTCTTTAAAGTGCTACCAGACTATTTGTTGTTTTTTAAGGTTATCCTGTACAGACTAACTTGGCTACCCCTCTGAAGCTTTTAAAAAATAACAAATAGTCTTGCAGCACCATAGAGACTAACACAAAATGTAGATGGTATCACGAGCTTTCATGGGCACAATCCACTTCAGATGAATGGTGTTATTAAAGGGCCATTTTCTTTATTTAAAAAAAAAAAGAGAAAAGGGCGGTGGGGGAAAGAAGGCAAACAAAGAAAAAAGGGAGAAAGTCAATTAGAGTGTCCATGCTACAGGAAGCTGATAGAGAAGGTACTAATTGTTCTTCAGTGCTCATGGTTTGGTTTTCTTGCATCATTAAGATGTGGAATGTAGCAGGCCATCCAGCCAATTCATACCTCTGTTTTAGGAATCAAACTTGTGAATGAAGTTGTTCTAAGGCTTCCCTGTGGAGTTGACTTATGAAATTGGCCTGAAACAATATGATGACCAGGAGATCCATTAATGAGTTCCCTTGGGCAAGTTAATTTAGAATATCTTCCCTAGGGCCAATACTTTGTATATGGGGGTCTCGATCCTCAAAGTCATGCTCACTTGGCTACCTGAAGCACTGTGTGTGGTTTAGTTATATGTAAAGAAAATACTCAGAAGCCAGTGGCAGAACATTTCTGTTTATTTAACCATAATCTCACAGATCTGAAGGTGGCGATCTTGTCACAGGCCAGTTCCTCAAGTCAAATCCACAGGGAAAGCCTGGAATTACAATACATATGCAAATTCAATTCAATTAATTATGGACTTAATCAAGCTATGGGGTGGTGGAACCTTTATCAGTGAAGGTGCTAACTACTTTCCGAATGGTATCCTTCCTGCCTTATTCATCCACTGACTTTGATCTTTATCTACTCAGGTTTAGCACCCTTTCTCCTGATACTTTATGCATAGAGGTAGGGGGGTGGGCGACAGAACTTCTTTCTTCTCCTCCCCCGCCCGTTTCCTATTTATTTCGAGTTTCCTTATATTCTAATCATAACTCCGGTCATCTGAAGAAGTGGGCTGTGCCCGTGAAAGCTCATGATACCATCTACATGTTTTGTTAGTCTATAAAGTGGTACAAGACCATTTGCTTGCTGTTTTTTTTTCTGTAACAGACTAACTCGGCTACCCACTGAAGATATAAAATGGGGATACTTGAAACAGATTAAGGGACTTGCTGAAGACTTTGTTGCCAATCAACTCTAGGGCTATGTCTAAACTGCATCCCTCTGTCGACAGAGGGATGCAAATCAGGCACATCGAAATTGTTAATGAAGCCAGGATTTAAATATCCCATACCTCATGAGCATAAACATGGCTGCAGCTTTTTTCAAACTGTTTTTTTTTTCCCAAAAAAACAGCAGTCTAGACGCGGATCAAAAAATGAGGTTTATAGGATCTGTCGAAAGGCTTTATTTTCGACAGATCCGTGTCTAGACTGCTGGGTTGTTTTTTTTTTTTTTTTTGAAAAAACTCAGTGTTGAAAAAAGTGGTGGCCATGTTTATGCTAATGAGGATATTTAAATCCCTGCTTCATTAGCAATTTCAGTGTGACTAATCTACATCTCTGTCGACACATCAGGTTTAGGACCCATGAGTTCTTGACTTCCAGCCCTGAGTTCTTATTCCAGGAGAGGCAGCATGTTATTTCTCCAGTTTGGTTTTTTTAGTACTGGTCAGATTGATCATTAGTTGTATGTCCAGTGTTCCCTCTTATCTTTCCCATCCAGGTGTAGAATACATTTTGTTATGCGCATCAAAGCATGTGTGAATGTGCACCACCAAGAAAAACATAAACCTGGCTGTGGGCTCTCTGTTAATCAGCTGGACAGCTTTAGAATTTCTCCTTAATGGACACTAGGTATGCCTTCACTGCAGAGTTATTTCAGATCATCAGCGCCCAGGTTAGCTTAGCCTGACCATGAGCTGCCACGCTGCAAAGCCACATTCACTACTTCATTAGTGCTGCACTCAGATGCGTGTCACTAGGACTTCAGGAGGGGGAAGCGGGGGTGTCATATTTTTCTTTATGCTGTAGTAAGTTGAACTGTTCTGATTCTTTCCCAGTGAATTAGAGAACTTTCCCTCTGGTCACATGGGTGGAATTTGGGGAAGGCACTGGAGAATTAACAGCACTTTAGTGGTTGAGCATGCGGATGGGAGCTGAATGAGGAACCACACCTGAATAAGAGTCCAGGTTCACTTTGCAGTGAAGGCAAATGATCATGGGACCTCAGTGCATAATCTTTAAGGCCTGGTTTATACTTAAAACTTTAGCTGCTATCTGTAGTAGGGAAGTTAACTATTAGGTATTTGTGTAAATGTGTAATTGCTTGAAATTTTAGCAGTTACATGTTGGGGGGCAGGCAGGAGCCAATGCTTGCGGGGAGCTGGATTTTAAGATGGCATCAGCTCCCGCTTGCCCCCCACCTCCTCTTCCCTCTTTCCTCATTGCCTCTCGGGGAGGCTGGAGCAGGAGGTGGTTCTGTGGAAGCCGACACAGGTGGAGGAATGGCTTTAAAGCTGGCTCCCCACGCATGCCAGCTCCTGCCTGCACACCCTCTTGCTGCTTCTGATACAGAGGCAGTTATGGGGAGGGAGGATTACATCTAGTCGATAGGATTAACCAATAAGCCCAGGTTAAACATGTAGTCAACTACACGTTGACATCCCTGATCTATAGTTATGTTGGTTAGGGATATGGCTTATTTATTTATTTTAACAACATAGCTACTAATGTATATTCAGCTATATTGATATGAACTCTTATACTGACAATTGTATTCACACTAGTCAGTATTTTGGTATAGCTATACTAGTATAACTGCAACAGCAAAACTATCTAGCGTTTATAAGGGATACTTCATATGGCCAAAGATTAACTCTTGAGCCTTCCGTTTCCTGGAGTGCAAAAGAGAGAGGAGCATGTACTTAGTAACATAATGAAACCCAGCATATATGTGCACTTCAACTGATGTATATCTCAGAAAGCTTTAGGAACAGAGGTCATCCAACACTCATATATTACATTAGAATACAGCCCATGGCTTCCCTGTAAACTTCATAGAGAACATAATGCTCCTCTACCCCAGGTTTTATAGTTGATGAAGGAAAACAAGCAACTTTTAGTCATCTATCAAGGATAACAAACGGAAGCAAGTATGCATGTATGTAGATTTTGTTTGTGATAAATGGCTTTTACTTTGGAACAGTATGTCATAAAACTATGATTATCATATATTACTTCCATTATTGCAGTCCCATTTATTTGGTAAACTTAATGAACAATGGCTAATAGAGCCCAAATATGAATATTATCTGGCTGTTTGCTATTTAACTATTCTTTTCAGATACAAGGCTATTAATTCTATGAGACCTGATTTGTGATTTTTGTGTTTCTCCATATGGCTGTAAAACACTTGACTTTTTTTATCCCCTCCTGTAGGAGGATACCTTTCAACAATATGTGAAACCAGAGATTAATCCTCAGCTTTCAAACTTCTGCATCAGTCTGACAGGAATCACTCAGGTAACATGTCTGAGAGTCCAGACACAAGTATGAATGGAAAGGTTGCTTTGTCAAAGCTTTTAGACTTACGTTTCAGAATTTGGTTTTATCAGTCCTTCAAGTAGCAAAATTGGGAGCTGAAAGGAAAAGCACAGATTGATTCATTCCAAGTCCAAATATTTGCTGACCTGTGCAGGTAGCCCAAGAATTACATGACTGTTAAGATTTAAATCTTGCTTTTTCTGCTTGAAGGTTGGCTTTTAAAACAGTAATACTTTGGCAATGAAGACTTAGAAGTATAACACAACTTTGGAAGTAAGTACAGTTCGAGGCCTAAAACTCTTGAAGTCCTCAGTAGTTTTCTTAGTCTCCACCAATTCCAAGGCTTCTTTACCACTTTTGTAATGTCGTTAATGAAGAGTTTAGCCTTTTTGACCAGTTTGGATTTGTTCATGAATGATGTAATGAGCAAAGTCTCTCCACTTTATGAATCATCTTAAAACTTAGGCCTTGTCTACATTTCCAAGTTTTGTAGGGGGGAAAAAACTGCCTTTTGGAAACAAAACGGAATACAAACCGCAGTGCAACTTGTCAGGAAAAACACCTAGTATTGGGGACAAAAAGCTTCCACTCCTAGGAGAGACTATTCTTTTCACCTCCCTTTGTCAGCAGAGCCCGTGTTAGACACTACTGTGTTTTGTCCAGAGAACTGGCTTCCGCCAGTATTCCACAATGCCTATCCTGAGCGCTCCGCTCAGTGTTTTGATGTTTGCTGCCCTGCATACATGCGCCCCTCCCCTTTCAAAGCTCTTGCAAGTATCTGACAGCTGAGTTGGGAGAGTAAAAAGAAAATCATTGGAATGCTTCTATTCTGCCCTGCACTAAGAACATAGCAACTTGGAGACTGCTGCTGCAGGGTGATGGGGGGACAGGATGGTGACTGAAAAGACTGATGCGCTGCTTTGACGTTCCTCACCATGGAAAGCTCACAGCTACTCATGATACCTCTCCTGCCAGCTGAGGAGGATATGGAATAACTTAGAGGGAATGTCAAGATGGGCAGCTATCCGCTCTGCCTTCCCACAACATTGCACTGTGGGATACATACCCACAGTGCGTGCTCACATGTCCATGATAGTGACCCCATTGTGGATATGATCTGTTGACAGAACAAGTGTGAACACTTTTTTTGAGTGTTGAATTAAGTTTAACCAAAATTGGTGGTGTAAACGAGGTCTTACTATGAGCTCCTGGACTGAGAACAATCCAATCGGTCTTTAGTGCACAGACTTAGGTGGTGTTTCTAATTTCTGTGTTTAGACCTCACGAGTGTGTACAGCTAGGTATCTGATAAACATCAAAACTTGCTGCTTGGGGGGGGGGGGGTTTTGGTATGGCTTTTGAGAGAAGGGAGTTTTCTGATTTTGCTTCCATTACCACTAATGGTTGTGCATCAGTGATAATTGCTGTCTCGTGGCTGGACGTGGATCCTCTAACTGCCAGTTTCCTACCAGCCCAAAGAATTTTAAATTGGTTGCAAGATGACTGGCAGTGATTGTGGACTGGGAGACAGCCTTCTTTTAGTCTTAAGTTCTGCTGGTGGCTAAATGTGTGACTTACTGCCAAGTCCCTTATACTCAGATTTTTGGAAATACTGTGTTTTCAGTGATGCAATGCCTAAATGATTTAGGAGCCTAAATTGACTGTCAGTGGAATTTAGGCTGTTAAATCAACTAGGTGTTTTAACAGAGCAGCAATTCCTCAATATCTTTAAAAATACGGGCTCTAAGATCTGGTTTTCATCCCCATCCTTCCATAAGTGGTGTGAATTAGATTTTTGAGTACTTACCACCTATGAAAATCAGGCCTTTAAGCTCTCTTTGTCTCTGAAACCTGGGATAATGAAGAGCTATCTCTCAGGTGTTTTGTATGTCCTCCTTTTTAAATGTTTTTAGTTTGTTGGAAGTATGTGGTGTTTGTTCCTGTACATTAGTTTAACTGTAATGCTTTACAGTGTACATTTTCTTTAGAAAACATAACTGATTTTTTTGTGTGTGTATATATTTTCAGGACCATGTAGACAAAGCTGATGCATTTCCTCAGGTTCTACAAAATGTTGTAGAGTGGATGAGACACAGAGAGCTGGGAACCAAATATAGCTATACCATACTGACTGATGGGTATGTCTTGGAAAGCAGGGTGCATGTTTATATAGTAATTTATTAAATGCATTTTAAAATTGCAAAGCAATTCTTAAATTAATCTGCTTTTTCTAACGAGTATTGCCAACATTAGAATATAACTTTGGTCCTAAAATCATACTAGAGTACTTTCTTTTTTATTTGGGTATAGTTCTTAAAATGAAATTGAGTAGGATCTAAAGTTTGAATGTAGTACATGGCACCAATTTTTTTTCCAGCATTCTCATGCTGGCTTACGTAAGCCCAAAATGAAAGCTTGACACTTTTCAAATCATTAATAAAAGAAACAAATATGAATGTAAAATATAACCTGTAGTATTGAAGTTGTGTAGTTAGATTCAAACTAATGAAAATATGAACGTTGCTCTAGAAGCAGTGTTAAAATTGGCTTTGTACAGTAAAACATGTTATCTGGCAGGCTTGGGGATTAGGACGTTCTGGTTATCTAAAAATTCCGGTTATCTGAAGGTCCCATCAACCTAGGAAAAAACAATGGACAATAATAGTAAAACTCAAGTTTTTAATACTGGTAGTTTTGTAGCGTGAGGCAGTTGGTCTCACATTTCTATTTTGAATTAAAGATGATTAGTACTACTTAAATAAAAAAAATTGTTAAGCCAATCATGGTGTAAACCAAGCCAGGCCTGCGTGCCTGAAGATGTGTCAGTATTGTGGCTGGGGGCAATGCTGGTTAACAGAGTGCCAGATAACAGAAGTTTCACTGTAATACATCTTATTTACATTACCATTCCCTGTAATATTGGCTAATATTTAACAAGAAAACAGGACTAGAATATGTTGTATACTACATGATAGGAAGAGTGGCCAAGTGAATATAACATTGAAGTTGGAGTCAGGAAACCAGCATTCAGAGCCTGTTGCACAAGAACACTGTTTAATCTACCCTGTCCCTTTCACAAGGGGTTGTTATTGCTGTGTCATTTGCCAGAAGATGATAAAATGTATATACAGAAGAAGTGTAATTTAGTAAAAATATAGGGAACCCAGCAAAACAATTTTCTCTGCCCATATCTTTTTTCTGCTCTGAGGGTGAAGGTATCCTTAAAAATGAATTTGACTGCTAAATTTCAGAAGGATGCAATCTTTCTTTTTAAGTAAATTGTCCCAGTAGTAGGTAGCCCTTTCCCCTTTTACTCCCCTCTGTGTTACACTGAGAGTATATGCAATCACAGAGAGGGCTAAGTTTATTTTAGCTCTAAGATTTCAGTAGATGCCAGTGTCTTGCTCAGCAGTTGACTTCTTTTCATTTAACTTTATTTTTTATTTCTAAGACTTTAGTTTGCACTGAATCCTCACCTGTACCAAGCCTAATGTCTCAATATTTGTTTGCTGTAGTCCTTTAAGATATTTATTAGTACAGGCTGAACCTCTGTAGTCCGCCACCCTTAGGATCTGACCGGTGACAAACCAGAGAATTTGTCAAACCATCTGAGGTCAATATAGTTTGGAAGCATTAACAACATTTCCACTGCTTACTGGGTTCCTAGATATGGGGGTAAATTAGAGCTAAATAACAGCAAAGAACACTGAAAACCAGGACTGGTGGCTGTAAACAAACTTTATGGGACTGCAGGAAACTTGGTCACACCCATGCTGAGTGTACGTCTAGCTAACTAAAATCATGCTAGACCACCAAAGCCAGACCAAAGTGTGCCGGACTAGAGAGGTTCAATCTGTATTTTATTCACAGGCACGTCTATACCTATCAACATTGTGCCCATCAAGATAGTATCTGAGGAAAAAGTGTTCTTTAACTTACCAACAACTTCCAGAGGGCAACATTGTGGTGAAGTAAACATTTCAGGCCTAACGGTGAATATTTGAAAAGGTCATGAACATCTGAAGACAGGAATGAAAACACATAATGGAAGTTTTTCACTAATTTTTAAATGTAGTGCATGCTGAGGAGGCTCCTACAACAGATTTTTTTGCTTTTCATCCAAAAATCTGACATTTAGAATTTGGTTGGAGAGCTAGCCCTATTTGTTTTAAGGTACCATGCGATCTTGGTTACCTCTCATAATAACTTCCATTTTTACATCTTATCCAAAGACAAAAATAAATCAGTTTTTGTTATGTGAATCAGTAAAGTAAGTAACCTTCAGATATCTTCCTGAATTGATTTTCATTCAAGGGGAGAAAGTACAACAGGATTCCCCAGAAGTCTGCTGTATAGGTAGAAAAACACATCTTTTGGGTTGGATGTGCATGAGGTTGGAAGCATGACTGGCTTTAGAATGCAGGGTTAGAAATGTCTCAGGCCATCTCTACGTTCTCTGAGTGAGGTTAAGGTCCTAAAAGTAACCCTAAGCTCTTACTTTAGTATCTAGAGGTGACTGAAGATAATAGCCAAAAAGCTCCTGCTTTCTCTTTGCTGCTGTTAGTACAGGAGATATGATTTTCTTTATGCAATATGGTTTACCTCCTGTTCATGAACACAGACGAAAGGCAACATTTATCTGCTTTGCTTCCATTTAAGATTTTCTGTTAAAGTGTTATCTTTACCTTTTTTCCCTATTTCTCCTGATTTTCTCCCCCCCCCCCCACCCCAAAGGTCTTGGGATATGAGTAAATTCCTGAATATCCAATGCCGTATCAGCCGTATCAAATATCCCTCTTTTGCCAAAAAGTGGATCAACATTCGCAAATCCTATGGAAACTTCTACAAGGTTTGAATTGATTGTTGATTGTCTAGGGAATATTCAGTCTAAAGATGGAATAAGTAAAGCCTTGCTCAACTTTTTATGTAAATGACCTTTTGTACTATGCAGGGTCAAGTTGTAAGACCTTCCAGTTGGGATAATTTTGGTAGCATTTATTTAGGCCAAAGGGCTCTAATTTTGAGCACCCCCTCATCTTTGAAAATCTTGGCTCATGTTTTCACTGTTGCAATCTTGTACAATAATAGTGCTCTGGCAGTTGTGCAGTTCTACCATGCTAGAAGTAGTTCACCCAGATGTGATCATGTTTAGTATTACTGTAGCAATTACTGCTTTACATCTTCAAAACTATATACTGCAAAGAACCAATCTCACTATTCCTATATGAATTATAGTAAGCAAGCAGCATTGCCCACTTTCTGAGGCATAGTATTATAGGGGCCATGGGGAGGAGAGATTGCAAGACTTGCCTAACGTCACAACAAATCATGCAGAGCTAGAATTTAAACAAGGAACTTATTTACTACTATACCATGCTTCTGCTTTTTATCCTGACATGGTGTAAATTGATTATTTGAGGCTTTAATGAGTTCTGAGTTTAGTGGCCTGGTTGCCCTGTTGAAATCAGAATAGGGCCTGGCTTACTGCCATTTTGGAATCAGACAATGAAACTACTAGATTACATAAAAGCTGCTATAAATCAGTTTTGGAATTAATTCTTCGTTTCCTCTAGATTTCCAAAAATTTTCGTAGAGACTGCTGGATTGAAAACATTTCAAAATTTTTGATAACCTCTTCCAAACTCCTAAAATGTGTCTAAAATACTAAAAAAAACGTAAGGGTGTTGTTGTTAATGTTACATTAAATATGTAATAAGTAACTTACTCTGCTTTTTAGAGACACAATTGTATCTCATATTTTTTAAATTGAATTGTGTATAGTACTGCATCATTGTGAAAGGGAAATACTGCCGCACAGTTTGCATGTATGATTTTTTTTCCCCTTTGAGGCACTTATCTATGTAACTGTCACTATCAGAGTTGCGCTAAGTGAAAGGGCATTTATAGGTATGTCTACACTGCAAAGTTAATTTGAAATAACAGCCCTTATTTCGAATTAACTTCAATAGCATCTATATGTGCAAACCGCTATTTCGAATTTAATTCAAAATAGCAGAGGGCTTAATTCGAATTTGGTAAACCTCATTCTACGAGGAGTTAACACCAAATTCGAAATAGCTATTTTGAGTTAAGTGCTGTGTAGACACTTAATTTGAAATAAGGGGCCTCCAGCCCTTCCCAGAGAGCCCTGGTGGCCACTCTGGGCACAACCAGGAAAACTTACTCTCCTCTCCCCCAGCCCTGAAGCCATTAAAGGGGTAGACCCTGGCCACAGTGCCTGTGCCAGCTCCAAGCCTGCCAGCCCAGAGCCGGCAAGCCACTGGCAGCCAACCCTCCATCGCTCCCCAGGAGCAGTCTGCCAGCTCACAGGAGCCTGACGGGCTGGAGAAGGTGGGCACCTTCCTGGTTCAGGGTGGAGATCATGGACCTTATTCAGGTTTGGAGGGATGCCCCCAACGTCCATGATCTCCGCACTAGATGGAGGAATGCTGCCGTCTATGGCAGGATAGGTGCCATCCTGGCCACCAAAGGCCACATGCGAACCAGGAGCAGGTTTGCATGAAAATCAAGTTGGTCCGGCGAGACCCCCCAACCCTGGGCCCTGAGCTTCCCCTCCCCCTTCTTCCCCTTGCTCCCTCCTCCCAGGTTTCCCCCTCCCCTCTCCCACCTTCTCTCTTCTCCTTTTCCCAGTCTCCCCAAAGGTTCATCTTCCCCTCCCCCCAGTTTTGTTCAATAAACCCAGTTTCTATTTTTGAACATACGTGTCTTTTGTTTGACATCAGGAAGGGGGGCTAGGGAGGGGTAAGTGGAAGGACGTGAGGGAGGAATGGGGCATGAGCCCTCGGTGGGGAGGGACCAGGGTAGACGCTCTCCCGCAGGGCCTCCTGGATCCTGACAGCTCCCCGGATGGCAGCCTGCAGCAAGTGCAGCTGGGCTGATGGCAACGACCCCACGAGACGCACCGGCGTGCCATGGGGCAGCTCTGGCTCCATGTGGCTGAGTGCTGTGGTGTCCCGAGTGGGGGCACTCAGGGCAGTCCAAGACAGGACTGCTTTGCTGTCCCTCATTGAGATAGACAAGCAAGCGGGGAACCCTGAGAACTATCTGTCTGGGGTTGGGGTAGGGTCCCTTTAAGCATGGAGCTCAGTTAGCATGGAGGCAGCAGCCCCACACACTAAGCCCTGCTGGCACTGGTTCCAGCCAGCCTTAACTTCGGTTCAGGGTCCACTCAGTGTGGACGTGCGATTTCGAAATGGTTTTGTGTGTAGATGCGCTACTTCAAATTAGCTTAATTCAAATTAACTATTTCGAATTAAGTTAATTCGAAATAGTGCTGTAGTGTAGACATACCATATCTTCCAGCACACAGTACTTTGAAGGATTTTTTTCAAGACCAAATTTCACATTTTAAAGAAGATAAGGAGTATTATGTATTTACACTGGTGTAATGTCATCTAGTTATTAGACGAGTAGAGGACTAGCAATCCGGGCTCGTGGTCTTCTGGGCTCTGTTGCTAGAGTGCCTGGTGCCTTGGACAAGTCACTTAAGCTTTGACTACACTGGAAGTCTGTGCAAAAATTTCTCACCATTGCTAACATTAGTGGTAGTAATACTAATTATCCATGTGTAGATGGGCCACCAGTGCTTTGAAAATTTTCCCTTGTAATGTTTCTAATTCCCTTGGGTATTTTTGAGAATCTGCTCCATGTCAGTTAGATGCTCTTCGAGGAATGTCAGGTAATATGGTGCTTGGAATACTGGGGTGACAACATTCTTATCTCTGTTTCCTTGTCTTCATCTATAAAAGGAATCGGCTATTCCTTTGCTATGTCACACATCTTCAGATTATACACAGAGTTCTTTGAAATCTGGACCAGAAGTGGCACAGCAGTACTAGGCAGTAGTGTAAACACACTGCAGTATGAGAACTTACGCAGGACAAGTGTTTTATGCTGAGATGACTTTTTTTGTCTGATTTCTTTAACATGGTTCACTTTCTTTGTCAGGTTCCCAGAAACCAGACCAAGCTAACAATCATGCTTGAAAAGTTGGGAATGAACTATGATGGACGCCCTCATAGTGGACTTGATGACTCTAAGAACATTGCACGGATAGCTATCCGTATGCTTCAGGATGGATGTGAGCTGCGTGTAAATGAGAGAATGCATGGCGGGCAGCTAATGACTGTGTCATCCTCTGCCCCAGTAGAGGGAGCTCCTGCTCCACAATTGCCCCGTTATAGAAACTAGCTTTTGAAACATGCTGCATTTGGGACCAATATTGAAGACTGAAACTATGAATTGTTAATGCATCTTATCACGTGGTCATTTCACTGAACCAGTTCTGCAATGCAAAAATCTAAAAGCACCTTGAACAACATTTGCTGTTAAAATAATGGGGGAGCATATAAACTCTTTGTTAAAACTTGTGCCACAGCATTTTTGGTCCTGATCATATTTTTTGTAAGTCACCTTGACACCTTTTCATACAAGGTTGATGTATAGTATGCTGCAGGATGTTGAGATTTTTTTTTTAAAAGAAAATTAAATGAAAAATACAAAACATGGTTAGCCCTCCCTCGCCCAGGTCATAGGAAAGGTGATGTTGTAGTACTGTTTAAAACACAATGTACTGCAGTAGTTTTTAGCATCTTGACAATGCTTTGCCTACATATCCTGCACTTCCAGAACTGTACAGTATGCTGACCAGATTGGCTTTATCTACTGTGCATATTTTACAGTAGCAGACAACCTTCTCTTTTTATGTAACATAGAAGAACAGTGGGGACCGTCTTCGCTGTTTTAATTACTTTAAAAGCATTGGAGAGGAGCGTGCTTTTTAAGGAATAGTTGTCAGTTTCTGTCTCTTAAATAATTGAGTAGGATTGGGTGGCAAAAAACTGTGTATTGAATAAAGAGCTTTCATTCACCTGGTTTCAGGTTTTTGTATACTTCCAGGTAGTGGGTATGCTCATTTCTACTCTTCTCATTCCAATTCAAATTAAGTGTAGCTGTCTAATCCATACATATCATCAGGAGTCTAAAGAGACGAAGTACAAATATTTAAAATATTGAATATTCCACTAATACTTCATCTGTCATTTGTATTCATAGCTTAATCAAGATTGCAGGAAATAAGCTGCCGGTGCCTAACTGAATTTATAAATAGCCTTTCTTCAGAAATAATCACTGTCTAGCTGATGGGGAATTTTTCCACACTTGATGAATTCTATACTAAGCCAATATAAATCTGAAACTATTATTTTTCCTTCATGTAGTAGAGATATGAATCAATTTGATCCCAGGACTAAGTGCAGGAAGAGAGTATCTTTGTTTTAAAGTTCATGTGTGTGTCATTGTCTGCACTTTAGACATTAAACTATAACAGGGTTGGCATCATATGGCTCCTGAGCCAGACCTGGTTCAGTAGGGAGCCAAATATGGCTCTTTTGCAGCTCCAGCTCAGCTACCCCCTTGCTCCCTCACAGCAGGGAGCCCACGCTGGCACTCCAGCCTCACAGCCCCCTGCAAGATTGGAGTGCCAGCGCCGGCTTCCTGTGGGGAGAGGAGGGTAAACACTGAACAGCCATGCCGGATGATGAAGACTAATTTAGCTACAACTACTTGAGAGAGATCTTGGAGTCATTGTGGATTGTTCTCTGAAAACATCCACTCAGTGTGCAGCGGCAATCAAAAAAGCAAATAGAACGTTAGGAGTCGTTAAAAAAGGGATAGAGAATAAGACAAAATATCTTCTTGTCTCTCTATAAAACTATGGTACGCCCACATCTTGAATACTGTGTACAGATGTGGTCGCCTCATCTCAAAGATATATTGACATTGGAAAAGGTTCAGAAAAGGGCAACAAAAATGATTAGGGGTTTGGAACGGGTCCCCTGTGAAGAGGGATTAAAAAGACTGGGACTTTTCAGCTTAGAAAAAAGGGGACTTAGGGTATGTCTATGCTTGCACCCTTTTTCGAGAGAGGGATGCATATGAACAGGGCTCGACAAATAATGCAATCTACTTGCCGATGGCGAGTAGATTGCAACCCGGAAGAGCTGGGTTCGGATGATCTGCGCATGCGCAAATCGCCGGACAACGCAGCTGGCGAGCGGGGCTTGCCGTGGTTCAGTGAGCCCTGCATATGAAGACATTCAAAATTGCAAATGAAGCCGGGATTTAAATATCCCATGCTTCATTTGCATCTTCGCATTATGGAGCTATTTCGAAATAACACCATAATGTTATAATGAATCCCGGCTTCATTTGCAATTTCGAATGTCTTCATATGCATCCCTCTCTCGAAAGAGGGTGCAAGTGTAGACATACCCAAAGGGGAGATATGCTACAGGTCTATAAAATCATGACTGGAAAAAGTGAATAAGGAAAAGTTATTTACTTGTTCCTACAATATAAGAACATGGGGTCACCAAATGAAATTAATAGACAGCAAGTTTAAAACAAACACAAGGAAGTTTTTCTTCATTCAGCGCAGAGTCAACCTGTGGAACTCCTTGCCAGAGGATGTGGTGAAGGCTAAGACTTTAACAGGGTTCAGAAAAGAGCTAGATAGATTCTTGGAGGTTTGGTCCATAAAAGAGTCTAGAACATTATATTTCTTTTCCCCTGGGATGTTGATACATTGTTTTATAACTAGGGAATTTCAATGGCTAGCTTTACATAATGATTATCTTAGTAACAGCTGCTACCCAAAACAGTCCAAAAAAGATTTGTGGACATGGTACATAAACACTAAAGGATAAAGAGTATTAGCCAGGATGGGTAGGAATAGTGTCCCTGGCCTCTGTTTCTCTGGAGGTGGGTGATGGGCGGGATCACATGAGGATTCCCTGTTGTGTGTGTCTGGGGTATCTGGTATTGGCCACTGTCAACAGACAGATAGTGGGCTAGGTGGACCTTTAGTCTGACCCAGTATGGCTGTTCTTATCCAGCTTCTGGTGAAGAAGTGGGGGGCTGCCCTGACCCTGGAGCAGGCCCCATAGTCCAGCCCCCATCTGGCCACAGGAAGGGCTGGTGGCAGCCCCCCGCCTGCTGTGGCACAAGTAGGAAGGGAGGCCACAATCTGGCTGCTGCAATCCTGGCCCAGTCTCCTATCCAACCACTGTCGCCCAGGTGCAGCAGCCCAGCCCTGGCCAGGTAAGGTACTCTATTTCCAACCCACAGAGCCCTGCCCTGTCTCCTGCACCCCCAGCAGCAGAAGTCCCATTACATAAAATCTGTGAGTACAATGGTTCATTTATGCTATTATTTATTATGTCAATTATTAATAAGAAATTGTGTATTTTCAGTCCTACAAATGGGCATTCTTATACAGCTCTTTGACTCCTTATTCTGAGTTGTGATGTAGTTTGGCTCTGGTTTGAAAAGGTTGCAGACTTGTACAAAATGTTTATTATATATTTGATTTTCCATGAACTAAACAAAGTATCCTCTCTTTTTGGAAACATTTTGGTAAATAACTTTTTTTATATGATTAATCATTGTGGTAAAGGTCTTTATGGTGAAATTCAGCTGAGTCCAGCAAACATTCTCATCAAACATTGGCATCTCCTTTCTGGATCAAGTTGCAGTTCCCTTATTTACCTATTTATTGTGAGGCAACCAGGCCAGTGAATACCAGCCTAGTTACAGATTATACTGTAGGTTTAATACGTGACGGGACAGTTGCAAGTTGGCATCAGTAATTTTAAGCACAGAGCTGAAGGTTTTTGGCAAATATCTGCAAAGAAATTTTGAAATGTGGGACAAACATTAATGACTAGATTCTATTTTTGTGTACATTACTGGAAACCTGAAGTAGCTCTTCTTATATTCAGTTAGCGAAATGAAAAAAGCCATTCCAGGTTTACTTTAAAGTAATTTAGATTAGAAGCAGACCTAAATGTTGTTACTTTTAATCCATTTTGAATGCAGTGTTCATATTGGCCAGTTTACTTCTCAAGTGCATAACCCTTAATAAAGCAGTTTAGAAACTCATAAAATAAGTTACTTAACTTGCTCTTTAAAAACAAGCAATCCTGGCATTCACTTCGGGGTATGTCTAGTATTTTAACTGTCACTTCATCAATTGAAGTACCTTAAAAGGGTGTTACAAAGAGGAGGGAAAGCAGTCAGGCAGGGGCACTGTTTTGGAGGCGTGACAGCAGAAGCAGGCGAGAGTTGTGCAGAGCAGGGAGTGAGCGCACCGAGGGCTGAGCATTGGTGTCGAGAGGTGTGTAGTAGAGCAGAGAGGGCTGCAGGCTGTGGCAGGGAAGCACATGTGAGACTGCACGGGGCTGGAGTGGCAGGCAGCATGAAGGGCTGTGTTGGAGGGAGAGCAGAGGAGAAAGTAAGCCAGTATGCCCCAGTGCAGCACACTGGTAAGAAATTGGCCAGCTGGGTGTGCCTTGGTGCTCTGGTAGCTAGCCTGTGCAGACTGCTGCCCAGGCCAGCCCCAGGGATCAGGTGACTGGGCAACACACTTCCTTCCTGCACCCCTGCCTGGAGCTTCCCACATTCCATCCCACACACATTTCTTACAGGTACTGTCCTATCTCAACCCCCCTTCCTCCCCCACAAAAAAACCACCCCTGCCCTGCCCCGCCTCCCCACCCCGGGCAGGGGACTGCGATGGGACAATACTTGTAAGAAATGTAAGTTACTTTCACCCCTAGAGGCAGAGGGCTGGGGCAGTAGCATGGGGGACGTGTGAGTGCAGAGAGGCCTCGGGGGGTGGTATGAGGAGAGGTGAGGGCTGATACCACTGCAGAGAGGACAGGGGCAGTGGTGTGACACGGTGTGAGAGAGCAGAGAGGGGCCAGCTGTCAGCAGTGTCTGCAATTGTTTACCCTAAATGAGGGCCGACTGCCCAACTTGGCATGAGCGGGGCTGCAGTGGTGTTGGTCAAATGCTGCGATGTGGATGGGGCTGGAGTGGGAGTGTGAAGGGATGATTTTCAAACAGGCATGCAGTGTCTGAGCAGCCCTGTGCATCTCTTTCCCTTCTCATTCACTCTCCTGGGAGCTGCAGAAAGGAATGAGTCTGTGTACTGTTTGGGGCTCAACATCACAGTCAAATGCTCCACCCAGAGCCAGGATTGCTGCATCTGCTAGTGACTAGGTCGGGTGGATGAGCACCTTGGAGAGGTCTGCTCCTTCACTCATACAGCCCAGGAACTCCTTGCCCAGAACAGGAACGTATCCACCAGAACGTGGGCCCGAGTGGAAGAGGTTCTCAAGATGGGCAGTCCAAAATGGCCTGGACCCAGCCTGCACCTCCGTACCAGGAACCTTGACTACCTACTGCCTCCAAGCAAGCCAGCCTTTGCCTGGGCTCACTCATCTTTGCAACACTTTCCCATTGTCTCAGGCTGGTACAGCCGCAGTGATCTCCCACTCCACAATGCTGATGTTTCTCAGGGTTTCTACACGCTCACCGGTCAGACCCCCCCCTCCTCCCTTGTGTCCTCAACATCGTCCTGAGATACCCAGGGCCTCCATTTAGCCCCTCTCAGAATGCTCCCTGCACTGTCATACACTGAAAATCTTCCTTGTCACCTGTGCCTTGGCCAGGAGAGCGAGGGAGCAGCCCGAGTTTATGGCTGAACCTCCCCATACAAAATTCTATAGGGACGAGATGGTGTTGAGGCTTCGCCAAATGTGTCTCCAAGGTCTCTCTGAATTACATTGGAACCAGCTCCCCAGAACCGCAGCTGGGACTGGGAGAAAAGAAATTGTAACCCCCTCCCCCGGATGTGTGTCTAGGCCTCTGCTTTACTCTAGTGACAGGACTCTCTCTTTCACACTCACTCCCTGTATTTCTGGCTATAGCGAGGCATCTTGTCTCAAGATGGAAAACAGGAGAGACCCCGCTTCTCCCTGTGTTACTAGCTGGCTGGAGCACTTCTCCCACTGGTCATTAAGACCTCTTCTGCCTGTTTCCGGCCTCCACCACTCTCCAAGATCTGCAAGGTGGGGACGCCATCAAGTGACACATGGAGGAGACAACTGCTTGCACCTAGGCCTACAGGGTTAGAGGACCAGCCCTGAATCAACTCTCCACCCAGCATCCCGTTGATACTGGCTTACCCCGGATCCATGAAGCCTAGCCCCAGTTTGAGGCTCTGCCCTGCGGTCCTATTGACAGTCCCAGGACAGCTGCTGGCCCTAAGTAAGCCAGCCCATTCTAGACGGTAAGACTGCTTCCTAACCCTGCTTGCCTGCCGTGACTCCTGCCATGGGATTAAGGGTTTGGACTTCCAGTTTTGTCTCCTGCCTCTGACCTCTTGCTATCCCGACCCAGCTGACTCCTGCCTTTTGACTGCTGATGGTACCTCTGACTGCTAGCTCTGGCCAGGGCTATCCCTGGGAGAGCACGGGGACTGGAACAACTCTTCCTCCCCTCCCTCCCAGCCCCTCCTGTGCTTCTGCTGCCAGTGAATGCGGGAGGCTGTCCCACCTCTTTCCCCAAACCCTCTCCTCTGAGCAACATGGCTTGTACCCAGGGGAGCTGAGTGGACTGCGGTGGGTTCACTCTGCTTCCTGTCGCTGGTGAGTGAAGGGCTGGGACCAACCCCTGTTGCTAACACCAGGCCCTCCGCTAGTCTCTCGAGCGTGGGACCCGAGGCGGTTGTCCCAAGCCATTTTATGGATGGGGCGGCTCTAGGTCTGGCTGCGCAGGACTTGTCCGTGGCACCATGGCTTTGGGGGAATCCTGTAATCAGTGTGGATCCCGCTTTTGGAGCCCTGAACTAACACAGGCTTTGAATTGAGGGGGCACTGAGGCAGGATCATGGCCTCCCTAGCCTTAAGGCCATCACATGGGAGTGCAGTGACTACGCCATTTCAAATTACCTTTGGAATAATGGTTGGGCATTGATTAGGATTGCTACAACGAATGGCTGTCTCGTTTAGATAGTGCCAGCTCCGGCATGTGCTGTGCAAGCTGCGACAGGCTCTCTGGTGCACCTCTGCATAGCCAGATGGAGCACTGGGTGACGGTCCCAGCATAGGAGGGAATTGCTCCCAGTATCCCTAGGAAACGCATGTGGACATGCAAATAGGTGCAGGCTAGGCCAGTGTTTCTCAACCTTTTTTTATCAAGAACCCCCCTTCAAAAAAAAAAAAAAAGTACCCCCAGTGCCTACAGTTTTCAGACACACACAGTGTTTTTTCTACCACTGCAACACGTTTGTTTAAACAACTTAATTGTAGCCAGGCGGGTGGTGACATTTTTGGGTGTAAAAAGTACAAAAATAAAACGCTGTAAAACTTAAAACAAAAATTCAGTTTACTCCAAATTTCAGTTGTTGATGTACCCCCCGACTTCTCTCGAGTACCTCTAAGGAGAAACACTGGGCTAGAGTTCCTAGAGATGAAGCTACTGTGATATTGCTCAGGAATATTGTGTGGGCTCTCTCCCCAGGCCTCCACATAAGCATAAGGAATGCACACAAGCACCTAATGCACATTTCTGGCCACCGGATTTCGCTCTCATGAATACACCACAAAGGCCCTCGCTTGGCAGCAAACAAAACAGGCTGTAGCACAATACTAAGGTCTCAGAGTTTAGGCTAGTTCGTAATTCTATGTAATGACTTTTGGGGCTGAATAATTAAAAGGCATTCCTTTCCCCTGGAATGTTGGCAAATCACGTGCCTGAAGCCAGAATCTTCCAGGAGCAAAGTCTGTGCAACAACTGAGTATCTTTTTGTAAGTTCTTCAGAGCCTGCTGCGCTCCTGAACTCAGGATTTTGTTATGAAACTCTGTACTCTTTATCCTTTAGTGTTTATGTACCATGTCCACAAATCTTTTTTGGACTGTTTTGGGTAGCAGCTGTTACTAAGATAATCATTATGTAAAGCTAGCCATTGAAATTCCCTAGTTATAAAACAATGTATCAACATCCCAGGGGAAAAGAAATATAATGTTCTAGACTCTTTTATGGATTATAATATGGGGTTGAGCCTATAGTTTGGGTTAATGCCACAGTTAGAACAGAAAAAAAAATCCACAGTGATCCTGGACTCCCTGCTTTTTCATGATTATCATCAACATTTCCACCATGGTGCAGGGGTCCATAAGACTCGGAGTCTTAAGCAATGACCTCTTTCACCCACATGACTTGCTTTCGTATTTAGTTTCACCAGCCCTTTTTCCTGTAATCACTGCTAACATCTTTGCTTGAGTTTTCCCATCAATGTACAGTTCCATTCCCACCAAGACAAACTGCGTATGCAAAGGAGGTCCCTAGATGCTCTTCAGGAAGTGCACTATGCACTAAAAGTATCAGCAACTTTGTTTTTGTGACTGGAATTGGATACTCCTTCCCCAGCTTGACTACTACATGCTCCAGTGTATTTTATCCTCCGTTTTCTTCATTTCTTCCTGGACTAACTCCTTTCTGTTATATATTCACTGGCTGCATCTAGACTGGCAAGTTTTTCCACAAAAGCAACTGCTTTTGCGGAAAAGCTTGCTAGCTGTCTACACTGGCTGCTTGAATTTGCGCAAGAGCACTGACTTTGTAATGTACAAAATCAGTGCTTCTTGCACAAATACAATGACTCTTCCTTTTGGGCAAAAGCCCTCTTGCGCAAATGTATCTAGCCAGTGTAGACAGCTAGAAAATGTTTTGCCAAAAAAAGCCCCGATGGCAAAAACGGCGATTGGGGTTTTCTTGCACAAAACCACGTCTAGACTGGCACTGACGTTTTTCCGCAAAAAGTGCTTTTGCGCAAAAGCGTCCGTGCCAATCTAGACGCTCTTTTCCGCACATGCTTTTAATGGAAAAACTTTTCTGTTAAAAACATTTGCGGAAAATCCTGCCAGTCTAGACACAGCCACTTTGTTTGCATTCCTCACTTGTCTTCTAGTAGGAGCCTTGGAGTGCTTGGATGCCAAACTATCTCTTCTCCCACACATCTTAGTCTTTATTTTATCACCTCCACGTTATCATCTGTCTTAGATGTTACTCAAAAATTCTGCTACAAAATTTGATCTCCTTCCCCTTCGTTCATACACTCCCTAAATTTCATCTTTCCAAAAGACTTCCCTCCCCTAACTTCACCTGCCCCACGAAAAGAGAACACTGTCACCATCTTCAGGAACTTGGGTTTCTTTTCCACATCAGAGCCTCCCTTACCTCTAGCTTTTCCATTCAGTTCCATCTTGGAATAAATCCCAACCCACTGACATTCTTGATGAAATCAAAAAACAGAACTATGCAGCACTTTAAAGACTAATAAGATGGTTTATTAGGTCATGAGCTTTCGTGGGCCAGACCCACTTCCTCAGACCAAATTGTGGAAGAAAACTGGCATGACCATATATACCAATAAAAAAAATGAACGCATATGAAAAGGACAAATCAAATTTCAGAACAGAGGGGGGATGAGGGAGGGAGGTAAATGTCTGTGAGCTAATGCTATTAGAGGTGATAATTGGGGAAGCTATCTTTGTAATGGGTAAGATAATTAGCATCTTTGTTGAGACCTAGGTGTAAAGTGTCAAATTTAAGCATGAATGACAGTTCAGAGGATTCTCTTTCAAGTCTGGTGTTAAAATGCCTTTGAAGCAGGATGCAGGTAGTTAAGTCTCTTTGATGAAATCAAAGAGACTCACTTTGGAAACGTATTTCTGGAAGAAAACCTGAAACTGGTGTAAAATAAAACTGTGAAATGTGACCAAACTAAGAACTGGTTTTGCAAATTTGCAATCAGTGTGATGAAATGTTTCAGGCCATTGACTCAGCTGCTTCTGTTGGAAGATTTCCAGCCAGCTCTGCTTTCCTCTCAGCCCCACCACCTCTCTAATTTTTTCCCCACTCTCCAGCTGCTTTCTCTGCTCTTTAAATGCCAGATTTCTTTCTGCCTCTCTGGGTTTCTTTCACAGTGGGCAACAGATACTGGGGTCTGTCTCCCTGCTCTTCTTCTCCTGATTTTCATGTTTCAGTTCAAAACTCAGCCCGTCTCTTTAGCTTGTGACTCCAGCCTGCCCTCACTTTGTCCTTTTGGACTCCCATGGCATGAGTATATTAGACATAGACATGAATGAGACAGAGTCTGGATCCTGAATTGGATCAGAGTGCACGGGTCCTCTGAATTTAGAATTATTTTGGTAGTAATATCAAGCCCTGCTAGAGAGAAGTTTGGATAGGATAAGAACTGGGCAAAAGGTCTGCCCCAAAGTGAATTCAAACTCCATGGCAGGCTTGGAAAAAATTAAGCAGCTTTTTAACTTTAGAAATATTCATGTATCTTTGCAATTGCTGCGTTCAGCCAGGGCTGGACTTCAATGAACTCTTCTTGGGCCTGATGGTTGTGCTAAATGCACACTGATGAGTGCTTCACTTCCAAGAATAATGCTTTGCACTCTCTGGGACTACTCATCTGAGCCGGGCACTTCTTTGAGTGGCCTCTACACATTCATGCTGATTGGAGGGCCCAACAGTGCAGCTGCAGAGACTGTGCAGAGTCCTGTGGAAGACCTGCAGTCACGGACGAGTAACCATTTCCCAGATGTTGAAACTCTCATGAAGAACTCCTTTTCCCCAGCGACTTCCAGGCCCCCTCCACTTGAATTAGCACCCCAAAACATTGATTATTTGAACTGCACTGACTCTTTGGAAACTTTCCTACCCTAAACTGTATGCTCTGGCAATTAATTTACATCCTTATTTTATTCTGGCCACTTCCAGTTCCACTGATCTCCTTCCAAATGCAATTCCTCTGTTCTCGGGAATTACACATTGATTGGATACAATGGTGCTCTCCTTTGATTTATGTTTGCTATAAGTCAGAAGCTATATTGTCTCCTAAGCTCTGATATTGATCACTGCCTCCTGGTTCGGTTTGTCCTTGGTTTGAAAGGTCAGTAAATCCATGTTGTTTAGCTTCACCACCTTTAATATACACCATTGATCTGTCATTGCCAGTGGCAGCAAAATACTATGTTACAGAGGCAGATCACAGATCCTTCTTTGTTTGTGAAGTTCACAGTTCAGGTTATCTTATGGGAATATCAGGACAAGCTTTCATCAGTGTCTATATGAATATTATTGATGCCTATAAAATAAGGGGAATAACCTCTTCTCTCCATGCAAAAGTAATCTCCAGTAGCATCCATGAAAATTGAGGCTTTGCATCAAAGGGAGAAGAGATGACTTCTAGTTTTAGCTGGCTTTGTTTTAAGTCTTAATAAAACTGGAGAATAGAAATGACAGTAATTAGAGAAAATAGTCTCTCTCCTCCCAGACCAAAGGGTTGGGTGACTAACCAAGTCTAGACTCTGAGCCCATCATTTCGAATCTTTCAAACAGTGCCTAGTGCCTGATGGTGTGTTTCTGAGCTCCCTCTGACTGCACTAGGTGCTGATTGGACTTTCAGCCGGTGACCATCTTGGCAATCAATAATGCTGTTCCAGAAACCTCCAAGGACTCTGGGAGACCCAGGCTCACGTCTACCCACCGCACGCCAGAAGCTAAGAGCATAGTTGTATGGAGCACCTTCCTCACGTGGGGCTTTGGGCCCTTTGAGGATGACGTATCTGTGGCAGGGGAACCTGGCCTGCCAGGGGAAGGAATGGGATCAGTGTTCAGACTGTAGGGTGCTTGTTGGAACTAGACTCAAACTCCTTGCCACTGGGGAGTCACCTGCCACCTGCGTCTCTTGAGATGGGGCTGCCAGATTGTCTGGTGACAGAGTAAAAGAAGAGCTCGCCCAGCAGCACCATCCCTACTCACAGGCACAGCATGCAGCCAAGTTGGGCCCCTTCAACTTGAGGCACCAAATTGCGTTGTGCCACCGGCAGCTGTGTATGGGGTGGCGCTGGCCAGTCCCGGTCCCCGGCTGGCCCCCTGCAGGCGGCACCCCGCAGGGCCATCCACGCCCATCCAGCCCATCCTCTGAGTAACACAACCCAGGGTTAGTGGGGGGTGCCTGCCACTAGAAGCAGGGGTCCCCCTGCACTCTCCAGAGGGAAGCAGAGGGACCCAGCCCCAGCCCACTCCACACCACTTCCTGCCACGGCTGGTGAGTGCGAGGGTGGGCCTGATCCTTGCTACTTCCCTGCCCTGCTCCTGTCCACCCAGCCCCTGCCTCTGAACACAGCCCCTCCCCTCCGCCCCAAGTGGAAGGGCCAGCCCCATCCCTCTGCAGAGGGGACCAAACTTCTAAGGACAGCCCTCTCCCCAAGCCTGCTCTCAGTTGTGAGCTCAGCTCTGCAGAGAGAAAAAGGTGAGCACCTGAGATCACGGCCTTAGCTCTCGCTCTTCTGAGCTCAAAGGAGGACAGACACTGTTCAAAACCCATGTCTGGTCATCGGCAGGTAGGCTTATCGAGCCAAACTTCAATCCGTTGTACTGAAGACTACAGTGGATGGATCATGTGAGCCGTGTGTATTCTGAGAATAACAGGTTTTGCTTCTACCGGATCCTTGGGCAACGTTTTACCACCTGTAAGGCAAATCCCGATTGCAGAGGTCAGCAGGGCTCTGGTCTTGTTTGTAGCCCACGTTTTCATCCTCCATCCCCTGAATTCCTCAGGGGCTCTTCTGTGGGCCAGCACCTGAACATGAGCTGTGCAGATGGCTGCTGATTGCAGGGTTGAAACATCCCAGAGGGAGCGGGGGTTCCAATACCTTTTCTCTAGTTGCTCTCAGCAGCTGTCAAGGCTCAGCGTCAAGTAATCTTTCCTGTGGCTGAGCTGATCCCACCCTATTTCCTGTAGGGATGTAATAGTGTAGCCGATTAAACGATGAACTGATATCGGCTACATGCAACCCCACCCCCACCCCATAGCCCCGCATTTAAAGTATTTTGGGAGCCACAGGGCAGGCACGCTGGCTCAGTCCCAGGTCACGCCGGGTCCCAGCAGCTACCCCTTCTGCAGCTCTGCATTCAAAGTTGATCACTCGCTTGTGTATTTGCTAGAGGAAGGTCAAGGGTCACAAATACAATAGAACAATAACCAACACGCAGATTCTGGCTTTTCAGTGTGCAAGTCTTCAGTCTTGCGAGGCTGTTGGAAGAACAGACACATTTTGCCAAGAAAAGCGGCAGTAGAGGGCGGTGTCCCTCTGGGCTAACTCCCAGCATGTGAATATGGAACCAGCTTTTGGACATAGCCGTATTGGGACGGGCTGGCTGGCTGCTGGGTCCCGCTCTCTGCCTCTGCTCAATGAAGAGAGAGGGAATTCAGGTGTATGTTGACGGGGAACTGTTGGTTTCTCTGCAGGAGGCTTAGAGGCAAGGCAGAGATAAGCTATGTCTTGTGGTAAAAACCCCAGTACATGGTGCTGCTTGTGAAGTGAAGCTCCAATCCCCTCCAGACCCAGAGAAAATCTCTGTGCAGGGATCATTTACTGGGGCTTGGTGCAGGCAGCTGGGTTGGGCCCCAGTCTGTGGCCTTAAGATTTTTATTAGTTGCCTGCACAACTGCCCACGCCTCAGAGGTCTGTGGAGTGACAAGCTCCAGGAACAGGGATGGATTGACATCACCACCCTTCCTTTCAAAGGCAGCAGCTTGCTCCTTGGGCAGGTCTGTATTGGTCACCCCTCGGGTTGTGCCCACGTGTCTGATTCTTTGCCACCCGTATGTCCCTGGCTGACTTGGTCATACCGGTGCTGGGACACCCCGACCCAAGTGCTCTTGTGCACGCTTGTTGCTGTTCCAGACGCATTGTTAAGGTGACTGGTGGGTGCGAAGATAATGCAGCACTGCCACTACCAGGAGGTAGGAGCTGCACTATGGTCCCTGTACCTTTCGGTCTCTGTCGCAGGTGCCTGCAGGCTCCTGTCTGTTCATTTCTCACACAGCAGCCCCTTCTGGCTTCCTCATGCCTCTGCTTGAGCCTGGGGACTGCCTCGTCCTGCAGCCTGTGCTGCAAGGGGCGTGCACTCCAGTAGGCCTATTCCAGCTCACAGTGCCGCTCTGCTCCTCTCAGTGAGCCCCTCCAGCCGAGACCTCGCCTCACTGCTCTGGCAGCACAGAGCCCGGGGGCTGCTCCCCGCCTGGTTGTGGACTGGGAAGGGGTTAACACTCCACGCCAGCTCTAGCCCTGGGCTTGGGGCGGGCACTGGCCCAGTCTGTGCTCCTGCATTCTCAGACACCTCGGCCCTTAGCCAAGGAGCCGTGACGAGCCAGTGGCCAGCAGAGCAAGCTGAACATTGCAAGGCTGAAGTTGGTCATAAGAACATGAACATAAGAACGGCCGTACCGGGTCAGACCAAAGGTCCATCTAGCCCAGTATCCTGTCTGCCGACAGTGGCCAGCACCAGGTGCCCCAGAGGGGGTGGACCGAAATGTGTTTAAGGGGAACTCCCTTAAGGAAAGCAGTTGAAGCTGCCATTGCTCTGGTGGAATGGGCAGTAACGGTGTGAGGAAGTGATTTATGTCTCAGTTCATAACATTGAATTATGCAGGAAACGATTATTTTGGAAATTCTTTGCGAGGAAAGAGGGGACCCTCTAGAACGGGCGACCACAGAAATAAGTAAGTGATGGGAACTTTGTATTTCTCTAGTTTGTTCAATGTACAAAGCGAGGGCCCTGCGTACATCCAGAGAGTGCAATCTTGCTTGCTGTTCAGAGGTATGGGGTTTGGGTAGAACACTGGTAGAATGATGGGTTCATTGATGTGAAATGGAAAGTTAACCTTTGGCAGGAAGGAAGGTTGGGGGCAAAGGATAACTGCCTGAGGGGTAAAAATAGTATACGGGGGTTTGGCCAATAAAGCTGCCAACTCGCCAACCCGTCTAGCGGAAGTAATGGCTAAAAGGAAAATGACTTTCATGGTGAGAGTATTAAAGTCACATGTAGCTAAAGGTTCAAATGGAGGACGCATTAACGTGTCTAATACGAGCTCTAAGTTCCAGGAGTCCACTGGTAGCTTGTGCTCAGGAAAGAGGTTAGTGAGTCCTTTTAGAAATCTCCTCGTAATTGGATGAGAAAAGGGGGTAAATCATTTGACGGGCTTGTGAAAGGCCGTAATTGCCACTAGATGTACTCTGAGCGAGGAATTAGCTAGACCTGTTTGTTTAAGATGTAGGATATAGTCCAATATAGACTGCAATGATGAAGTAGTAGGATGCAATGCATTAGCAGAGCACCATTGCTGGAATCTGCGCCATTTGTGGAGGTAAGTATTGAGTGTTGATGATTTTCTGCTGTGTAGGAGCACACACTGCACCTCTCGAGAACAAGTCATTTCTGTTTGTTCAAACCAGATAGGAGCCAAGCCGTGAGAGCGAGGTGGCGTGGTTGCGGGTGGAGAGTGTGACCGTGATTCTGCTGAGACTGTCCGGAAGATCTGGAAGATGGAAGGGGAGATGTGGAGACATCCGAAAGAGGTAAGGAAACCATGTCTGCCTGGGCCAGAATGGTGCTATCAAAATTATCGTTGCTTCGTCCATCAGAACTTTCTCCAAGACCCTCGGTATTAACGGTATGGGGGGAAAGCGTACAGCAACTGGTCCAGTTGTAAAGGAAGGCGTCGCCCAGAGATGCACAGCCTATGCCCGCTCTGGAGCAGTACTGAGGACATTTCGCGTTGTGGTGCGTGGCAAAGAGGTCGACTGACGGGTGACCCCACATGTCGAAAATATCGCAGAGCACGTGGAGGTGTATCTCCCATTCGTGGTGGTTCTCGAATTGCCTGCTGAGAGCATCGGCAGTAATGTTGTCCTTTCCCGGTAAGCAAGCGGCAACCACAGTCACCTTGTGAAGATTGCAGAAATTCCAGAGATGAACGGCCTCCATACAAAGGGAGTGAGACCGAGCGCCGCCTTGTTTGTTTATGTAATAAACAGTGGTAATATTGTCTGTGATAACTGAGGCGACACGATTGCGAAGATATGGGAGGAAATGTCTGCATGCAATTGAGACGGCCCGTAACTCTAGCAAATTTATGTGGAGAGACTCCTCCGGGGACCATTGACCCTGTTCTTGCTTGTCTTGAATATGTGCTCTCCAGCCGACCAGAGAAGCGTCCGTTGTAAGCTGCACTGTGGGCTGCGGTTTGTGAAAGGGCATATCCACCATGATGTTGTTGGATTCTGTCCACCAGTGAAGAGAACGCTTGACTGTGATGGGAACTACTACAGTCCTGCGCAGGTCGCGTTTGCCAGGTGTGTATATCTTGGACACCCAGTACTGAAGACGGCGTAGATGAAGTCTCGCGTTGGGCACTACGAATGTTGTGGCAGCCATATGTCCAAGCAGTTGGAGGCATGTGAGGACAGGTACAGTAGGACTCATGGAGAGAACCTATATTTAAGTCCTGGATGGCACGGAACCTGGAGAGAGGTAGGTACGCATGCACCCTCGTAGAGTCCAAGCGGGCCCCAATAAACTCTATGGATTGCTGGGGGGGTCAGCGTAGACTTTTGAATGTTGAGTATAAGCCCCAGTAGATCGAACAGTTGGGTGGTAATAGTGACTGCTTGGGAGGCTTCGGTGAGCGACTACGCTCTTAGAAGACAGTTGTCCAAGTAAGGAAAAATGATAATTCCTAACCGACGAAGGTAAGCAGCCACTACTGCGAGAGTCTTTGAGAGAACTCTCGGAGCAGATGATAGCCCGAACGGGAGGACCTTGTATTGGTAGTGGTTGTTTCCCACTACGAAACGAAGGAAATGCCGATGAGCTGGATGTATGGCGATGTGAAAATAGGCATCTTGGAGATCGAGGGATGCAAACCAATCGTGTTGGTTGAGTGCCAGAATGATCTTTGCCAGTGTCACCATACGGAAGCGTTGCCGTCTGAGATAATGGTTCAGTTGGCGCAGGTCGAGTATGGGCCACCATCCACCTGACTTCTTTTCCATCAGAAAGTAACGGGAATAAAAGCCTTTGCCGTGAAAAGGATGTGGAACCTCCTCTATAGACCCTAGCTTCAGGAGATGGGATACTTCTTGAGCGAGAAGTGATTCGTGAGAAGTGTCCCTGAAAAGGGAGGGAAGGGAGGGGGAGGTTGGTGGAATGGAAAGGAATGGTATCACATAATGTTATTAGTTGTGTGACCCATCAATCTGAAATAATGGCGGCCCAGTGATGTTGGAAGGGCCTTAAACGATGGTGAAACAATGGTTGGGTAACTTTGGCCTCGGGTATCAATGGAATGGTACGCAAACCCTCGATATTCGCATCAAACTTGCTGTTTGCCTGCGTGCTGTTGAGCTGGCTTGTGTTGTTGAGGGCGATGCCTCTGGGGTCGTTGACAACCTCTCTGAGCCTCATAGTGTCTGCTCTGATATGGCGCGTAAGAGAAAGGTCTCTGCCTCTGGTAGGGCGTGAAACGCTTGCGCTTAAAGGGTGGGGTATACATCCCTAGAGTTCTTAGCGTAGTGCGCGTGTCCTTCTTGGAATGCGGAACTTGGTCTGTCCTGTCTGCAAACAGATTCTGCCGATCAAAGGGCAAATCCTCCACTTTTGCCTGGAGCTCTTTGTCTTTCATACCCCTCAGCCCTGCAGCTATGCCCCTCTGAAGAAGTGGGCTGTGCCCGCGAAAGCTCATGACACCATCTCCATGTTGTGTTAGTCTCTATGGTGCTATTTGTTGTTTTGTAAATTTTTCCAGTTACAGACGAACTCAGCTCTCCCTCTGAAGCTTTTGTAGATTTTAAATGTTGATCATGCTGGAGCACTGCCTGTGCTCCAAAGCAAGCCAGCTGGAAAACAGGAGGTCCATTTGTACTAGCCTAAATACAATGCAGTACTTTAAAACTTTGTGCTAGAAATGCATAAATGCCCTACAGCAGAACAAAGTAAACACATCCGTCCTCGTCCTCCTGACCCAGGCTTTAGGATATGGGTCATCAAAACACAAAAGAAGGGTGACTCTGGCAATTAGCAGCCAGTAAATTATTAACTAACTTCAGTTCCCAGTAAAGGAATGGAATAAATAGGAAGGGAAACTCTTCCAGGCCCCTGGCGAATAGTGGAACTAACCCAAGAAGCAGCACTGGTTTATACCGTGAAGCCTGCCAAAAAGGAGAAACATTTCCAAACATAGGAAACATAATATGCTTGTCTTTTAGCAGAGGGCCCTGTGGTCAGAAAGAGCCCTGGGGTCTACATGCACAAATGGACTGAAAACGGGCCGAAGGATGACAAGCAAAACATAATGCTGGATGAGAGCCTGGCCCTGCTGCGAGTTTTGGCTTTTACACAGCATGTTGAAGTGGTTGTAGGCCTTTTGTTATTTAACACTGCACTCGACCAGAGCAGAACTCTGGGATACAAGTCACAAGCCCAGGTGCTCCGGCAGGGCAGAAGCCCTGGGGCTCCAGGAAATTCCCAAGGAGAATTTAAGACCTACAGCCGGTTGTCTAGAAAGGAGGCAAAGGCATTTTACTGGACGGCATGGAAGATACCAAAGTGGGCAGTGTTTCAAGCGGCAGTTGGACAGTGAAAGAACAACTAGGGCCCAAAGACCGTTAGAAATATTGACTTAAAGCAGAGGATGAGATTCGGTCTGGAGTTCTGTATATTAATGCAGTGCATGGCGGGGGGGGGATAATCGCACAAGCCATGTTTCAAAGGGAGGGGAACGTTGCCAAGAAGTGCAGCCGGGAACCCCCAAGCAAACAGGACACACATTTACAATGCAGCGTGGCAACCCTGGGCAGCATAGACTGTGGGAGTCGCCCCAAACAGCCAGCTCTAACTGCCCTCAGTTCCTCCCCTGTGCTAGTGTAACTGCCACCGGGTGGATTTGAACCTGGGCCCCCTGGCGCTAAAATCCAGCTGGCTCCCAGCCCCTGCTGTAGAGGTCTCTTGTTCTTAGCTGTTGCTGGGGTCTCAGTGCCACCACATGGGCCAGTGACCCACACTAGGCATGTGGGATACACGAGCATGGCTGCCCTCCTGGCATGCTGTGGCTAGGGAGGCTGGGGCCAGGCCTCCAGGTGCTCTGGAGCCACGCTGCCTGGCACCTGCACTCCAGGGCTGGGGGATGCACCCAGTGATGCTGTTTCCGGGGGACGCCGCTTTCCTCCCTTCTGGCACGGGGGGGGGGGGG
>JANRFK010001234.1:137758-164058 GCA_030068395.1 Apalone spinifera
GAGTCCCTCCCAAGCCAGCTCAGAAGTTCAGAGGCACCCACTTTGGAGGTTAGACCACTAGGTAAGACTGCCATTGTAGGCACTAGGTGGGCAGTACTGCCCTGGTCCAATGGAGGGGGGCAAATATGTAGTTTAAAGCTGTAATTCTGAATTGCTTTGTTTTGGTCATTTGATTCAGCGGGGCACCTTCTCCCCAGTCTCTGGCATTGGCAATGGATTCATGTCTGTGCTAACTCTATCAGCAAGAAAACCAACCAATAAAAACCAGCTCCCTAGTGCTCTCGTGCTGCTAGTCTCTAGCCCAGTGGAAAAGCACAAGTTGGCCTGAGGAAGAAGTTGTGTTTCTGGGCCTGGAAGAGAAGCAACCCACCAAGAATTACAACCAAACCACAAGGAAGTGCCAAGGCTGTGCTTGAAAATTAAATCAAACCAAGTCCAAGTTACAGACATACAGCTGCAGTTACAAATGCTCAGGATATTTTTCCTGCAACTAATAATTCATCCAACTCCAGAATCAGAAAGTAGCTCCCCTCTTTGGAAGCCAGATATGTGGCATGGTAGCAGAGGCTGAGTGTCTATGCAACTAACTTATCTCTGTTTTCCTACACTCTGGCTACGCTACATTGGGATCTTGCCCTTTCACCCCCCCGCCCACACACACACCCCTCCTGTAGAACAGCAAGCAACAATAACCTGAAGGAGCAGCTGCAAGTGAAGCAAACACATGCAGACACTGGATTCCGTTTGAGGCTGGCCATGTTTAGATGCTGCTCCGCCCTGTCATTCTAGTACCTGAACACCTGCCACTAAGCACTACTCCTTGGTTACTTTGCCAGCTATTCCAGGGCCTTGCTTTCACTAGGAAGGGCTCTAACTGGCACAGTTACTTGATTTGCCTTTCAGGCCCTGCCCCATCACTGCTGGCTGTGAACACATTATCTGTGTTATAGACTGGGATGTGGCAGGTACCACTGAACCCCTGCTGGAGCCTAGAACCAGCCCAGAGAACAGGACTGGAAGCTCTGGTTTTAATGCAGTGTAAGTTTTCACTGCTAAGGGAAATAACACGGCAAAAGACTCACCAAGCTTCCTCCTCGCTTCCAGGGGAACTGGTGAGGGGACCACTGGCCAGAAGGTGCTCATGTTCCAAGAACCCATCTCCCCAGAGCATGTGGAACGGCAGAAAAGTTGGCCAGTCAGAAACCCTGAGGCCTCCTGCTCCAGCAGATTAGCTCCCCTTTGCTAGCATGGCGAAGGTTGGAGATAGGAAATGGAAAGGATGCATAGACAAGAGAGATTGCAGGGAAAAAACTGAGGCAGCTAGAGAGGGCTGGAGCTGTGGTAGCTCCAGAATACTAGACAAGGGGGAGAGGGGAGGATGCCAATCATTCAATAACTTGGGTGACAAATTCACAGCAAAGAGGATCCTTGTGATCAGCTAGCTAGGCTGACCTCCTCCTGTACCGCACAGGCAGACCCTCACCCAGTGCCTAGGCCAGCCTGGTTACTTGCAGTTGAACAAGACACCTGCTTCTTATAAACCCCAGATTTAATATAGCTTGGAAAAATCCATAGTGAAAGCTTGCATTAAGCCTCCAGCACAGAATAAACACTTCTCCTGGGTGATGCTTTTCTATCTTTCTTTTGACTAATTACAGAGAAGTTGAATGCCAATCTGTTATCAATGCAAGAACCAAAGTAAACTGACATTAGGAGCATAGAATATCGGTAGCCTCCCTCCCTTTCAATAAAACCAGTTGTATGTGATTGTTAAACAACTGCAAACATTCCTGTGTGACTCTTTAAAACCAGCAACCACAGTATTGCTCAATAACCCATGCTTTACATTACCAGGGAAACAGGCTTGCTTTGAAGTCTCTCCGCTTGCTTTGTAACAGCACTGTATAACTTTAAAGGAGCGTGTGGCTCAAACGCTACCTACCAGGTAGCTTTGGAAGCTACAATGTGTACTACCCACAAAACAAGGCTTGCCTGTTGATTCTAGAACAGCCTAACAGGCGTGCAAAACAACCAGACAGAGGAAGTCTGGAGTTTAAGATGAGCAGAATCCCATCAGTGTTCAGATAGCTAACCGCACATTCTGAATTGCTCTTGGATGGGCCAGAGCCGAAAGGGAGAGAAGCAGTAGAGACTGACTGTAGAAAAGCACTGGCATGTTTGTTTAGCTTCAGGAACAAATACACAGCAGCAGCAGCAGCGTCTAATACAGCAATCACACTCTCTTTCAATCTATTCCTACTGGAGACAAAGGGAATTTTGCCAATGGTTTCAGCAGGCCCAGAAATAGGCCACGCCAATAGTTTCATGTTACAGCATGAGCACCACAGACTACTTACTGTGCCATTATGAATCAGGGAACGGTTCCTCTAGCACTGGTTCGCTCTCTCCCCAGGGAGACCTATGTACGTGCAGGGGTTTATGGTTTGGTTTTTAAACAGCCGCACTGCTCTGTGTATATATGAGTGAAGGCAGATTGAAGCAGTGCACTTGCGGCTTAGGTTTGGGATGGCTCAGAGTTCATTCACCCCTGGGGTCTGTCTCCTGCAGAGGCATTTTCTCCAAGTGATGGCAAGTCCCCTGGGGCGAGAGGAATGGTGCTAATGACCGTGGTCTGTAGCCCAGATTGTTCGGCTCTGTATGGCTGTATGGACATTACAGCCTAGAACCGAAAGCTGCACACTAGAGGTTGAGCACGTCTCCAGACCCAAGATTACATGCGCTTCAAGGTTTGTAGCTCAGTAGAGGAGACCCCTTGATATGGAACAGCAGCATCTTGAGAACCAGCCCTACTGCTAGGGAGGGTCTGCAGCTCTGAAGGATGGCTCGTTTGGCCTGACTCTTGTGCAGAATGCAAGCTGGTGATCCACATTTTGTTTCCTTTCGTTTTCCCTTACGTTACTCACAGGGGGCACCATGGGAATGCAGTGGATGTGCCTTTTCAACGGCCACACGCCCGCTCTCAGACTCTAGCGTGTAGAAAAACGGAGACGAAGTATTAGCGGCTGAGTACCCAAACCCAGAGCACAGCATGAAAGAGGACTTGCTGCCCGAGCCAGAACAGGCCATTTAGTTTATTTAAGGAGCCCGTCACCATAACAGCAAGGCGTTGTCTTGCAAACACTGAAGAGCTCTAAATTCTACTTGGTCTGTAAGTAAGTGGCTGGTATTAACCACTACCCTTTTGCCAAGGACAGCCAATGCAAGCCATGTGGAAGTCACCGAACACAGAGGCTCTGCACTGGGCTGCAATACTACGTGGATAGAGACATGCAGGGAGGAGAGTTCGGGATGGGGGAACCCCATGGCTGCCACAGTGGGCAGCAAGGACCCCAGGCAGTGGATAACTTTGGAGCTATTGCAAAGGTCTGGACAGCACTAAGAAGCCAGTGCAATGAGCAAAGGGGCTCGCCAGGGGTGTTTGCCTGCCCAGCAGGCAGTCGTCCTGAGCAGAACACAGGGCACGGCACTGGGGGTGCCCACAAGAGGAAGGAAGGGGCTCCAGAGCTGGCACACCCTGACTTGGTAATGCTGTTGCTACCTCTGCTCTGCCAGGGCAACTCGCAGCCAGTTTGCCTTCGTGCAGGACACTGGAGAGGTGACGCTGGACATGCTGGGAAGGTGCTGCATCATTCACAGTGCTGATATGGAGCAGTGAGCATCCCACCCTTCCCTCCCCCCCCCAGTGACTTTCCTGTAGGGGTCACAGGAGAGTAGGCAAAACCAAAATGCTCTGAGGCCTTCTAGGGTGAGGAAAGGGGCAGACAGAGCCACATGCAGAGCCTGGGTGGGGAAGGTTGGCCTGCCCCCACTGGCACAATCCTGCAGCCCCACTGTCCATGCACTGCGGGGGTTAGCTTCCAGCAAGGACTGCAGGTTAGCCTCAGAGGAGGGTGAAATCAACATGCAGCACCCTAATGGAGATGGAACTGAGCCCTGGTGTCGCTGGGAAATTTGCAGTATGGTTTTCTATTCTGCCTCAAAAGTTGATGTTGAAGCAATGCTTGCACCTCCCTTGCCTTATTCCTAACCCCGCCCCATTCCCTCTGTGCAGTGGGACACTGGCAGCACTCACGCAAACAGCAAATGAAGAGCAGCACCAGTTTCTATCAAAAGCTTAATCTTCGCTCAAAATGCAGAACTCTGCTACAGAAAGACTCATTCTCTGATTTGGGCTTTGGAAAGAACATAAGACTCAGAGGGCAATAAGAATACAGCTCCCCACTGCACAGAGGACAATGCCAGCAGTGGCTCAGAGCCTCCAAGATATTCAGCCTCACCCCTCCATTGAAATCCATGGAGTTCGGCTCCTAGCTACTGCTCAGGATCTGCATGTAAGTGACTTGACCAAGGACACAACAGGAGGCTGGGAGAGCTGGGTATGGCACTCTCAGGTCAGGCACAAGGTCACCCACTCACAGACAAACAGTTGCTTGCACCAGTTTTCTTTTAAGAGCCATGGCAAAGGCAGGAGTCTCCATATGCAGAGTCTCCTCAACAATCCTGAGCCTCACGACCCAGCTACAGGAGCCTGTCAGAGCCGGCAGCTTTGTCCTGGCTGCCTAGAACTAGCACCTCTCAGGCAGTGGAAGGAGGGGCAGGAGTTTCTGGCTTCATTTTGGGGACCAGGGGGACATGTGAGGTCATTTCTGCTAGTAACAGCTGAGGGGGTGGGGACCGAGCTTCGAGCAAAGTTACTTCTGCTCCTTTTTCAGGACTTGTACTCGAGCCGGGGCAGCGAGTTATGTGACTGGCAGCCCTTTCTGGCGGAGGCTTAGCTCTAGTAGGGAAGTGCTGCAGGGTAGCAGCCAGAAGACGGGTCCACTTTACAGCAGTGGGCTTGTGGGAAAGCAGGCATCTCAGCATGCTGCTGTCCCTGCTCTGTGGATAGGAGCTGCTATTGCCTAGGGGGAGGCTCCCAGCCTATCTGCTAAGGAGGCTGCAAAAGAAATTGTAGAACTTCCTTCTCATTCACCACAGCTCAGTACCACACAAGATGATGTGGCTCTGGCAGGGCCAGGGCCAATGGCAAGACAGCATGGTGGCCATATCTGCTACCCTGTTAGAGAGAGAACCTGCCTGACCCCCTCTGAGCTAGAGTCCAAGGATGTTAAAAAGTGGGTAATTGACTAATCATGTACTTGATAAAATTGGAATCGAGTACACAATTCATCGATAAGGGGCCCCCGGTGCTGCTCTGCAGTTTAAATGTAGTAGGAGCCTGCCAGCAGATTCCATGCAGATTCCAGGGCGGTGCCTGTCCCATGCACAGTCCCGGCGAAGCGAGTCCACCATGCGCTTGACCAGCGCTCAGGAGCAGGGACAGGACTTCCCCTCCTCCTCAGATGCAACCAGAGGCTCCCCGCACCAATCGCACCCTGCCTCCCGGCCACTCCCCCCACCCAGCTTCCATCCAGCACTCTGCCAGAAAACCAGAAAATACCGGACATTGCACATGTCCAGTATTTTCTAAATTTTTTTTTAATCTGACAGAGGCCCTAAAAACCAGACTGTACGGTAGAATACCGGACACCTGGTAACCCTCTCACCGACAGCATTTAAATCTGAAGCAGAAACACTGCCTACAGCATGGGACAAAGGGAGGGGGAGGTTTTAAACAGAGCTCAGGCTTCAGCACCAAACACTGCTCTCACGGGGATGAAGGGGGAATGCTCCCTGGATCTCGGAGCAGAGCAGAATAGGCAAATCTCCATTGTTCTCAGTGGAAACGGAGTGGTTCCTGTGTGCCTGAATCCAGCACTTCCTGGTTTTAAGGTGCACTCACTCCTGGAAGGACACCAGGCATTGCTGGCCAGCCCAAACTCCGCAGTAACAAAGTTTGGAGGCAGTGAGTATATAGCTGGGTGTGGGCTCATGGGGATGCAATGGGAACCCCATTCAGTAGGAGATGCTGAAGATTCACAGGTTCCCTTGTGCAGCTCAGCATCATAGGCCTTCTGCCAAGTGGGACAAGCTCAGACACTGGCATGGAAGACGCTACTCCCAGGGTCACAATGGTTCAAGGTTCACACAGTCCTCAGAAGCAGCAAGAAGAGTTTCTGGTCCAGGCACAGTATCTTACCACGCTGTGGGATTTGCCTCCTCACATCCTGGCAGCCAGCAGCTCTGCTCCAGAAGTCTGGAAGCTCTTTGGAAACCAGGCAAACTTCCCTTCATGTTGATATTTGCACCACATGATCCATTTTTAAACCAGAAAATGAGTTTTGAGTCAAGACTTCGGCTGCCAGTTGCAATCCTGCAAGTCTATACTTGTTCATGTGTCACGGACAAGACTGTAAGATTACTGAGTGAATTATGGCCTTAGATCTGCAGTAATTAAACGGTATTCTTTTCCCAGCATGGGGCAGATTAGCACTCTTAATATACTAACTCTTCAGGTAACACTGTGGGCATTAATGGAAGGATGAGGAAGGCTTCCTATCATATCATAGAATCTCTCTATAAAAGCACACCACCCTACTGGTTAAGTGTTTTAAGTATGAGCAAGGCAATTCAGAATAAATATTTCCCTGTCTTTCTGATCATTGGAATCACGTAAGTATTCGTTTTCACCCTCAGCTGCCTCTTGAACAAGAATAAATTTACATTCAAAACACTGCAGTAGAAGAATGTTAAGGTAGGAAAAAGCCCTTAAAAGTTCTCTTGGTATTCTCATCCTGTGTCCCCATTGCGAGGATGTTGGAGCCTTCCCAAAAGTGCCCCCAAGCTGGAGCAGGGCCAAGGAGCCCCCATCACCCTGATCCTATTTTACACATGGGGAACTGAGGAATGGAGAGTAAAACCAAAACTGGCAAATGACAGTAATGTAGGTGCCCAGCCTTATTGTCCAGAGCATTATATAGCACTTTAGGGCCAGAGAAGAGCTGTCACTGACAGAGGCAGAGAGTTACATGGGCCCATGAACACTGATATACACCCATAACTGGGCCTCCTCCATATTCCTGGCCCATCAAGTTTGGGGCTGATCTCGCTTGCTGCCCATGGGCAATATGAAAGGGTTTGGAGGTCCCTCTCCGCCACCACAGCAGTACAGCAGGGCTAGAGCGATTTCTTGCCCACTCTGTGTGTGCAGCTGTCAGCACGTCCCTGTAGCCCCTGGATGGGAGTGGGATGGTTTCTCCATGTGCTGATCCTGCCTCGAGCACCCTTGTGACCGCTGCGGGGGTGGCACCCGTGGGCAGATACATGAAACCCCTGCCTCTTCCCCACATAGGAAGTGCTGTACCCCTCCACACACACACACACACACACACACCTCCTGTCCTAGCCCAGAGCCTGCACCCAGCAACCCCCCTGCACCCCAATCCTCTACCCCAGTCTAGAGCCTATATCCAGCACCCAAATTTCATCCCAGAGCCTGTACCCCCAAACCCTCTGCCCCACCCAAACTCCCTCCCAGTCTTAGGTGTGTGTGTAGGGGCGGGCAGGCAGGCAGGCTCTGGGCATCACCAAAATTTCTACAGCCCTTCTGCCCCTGCCCAGTGACTCGCAGTGCAGCTGAAAGTGCTTAGTTTCTCTGCCAGTTAGGCCTCCGGTCCAAAACCCAGACAATTAAAACACAATTAAGAGCCATCAGTGAAAATTTAGTTTAAGCAACTTGACAACATCACATACCAATTCCATGGCAGAAGCAGGAATAGAATCCAGTTTTCTCCACAGGAGCAGTCTTCCTGCTCTCCCCTGCCTCCTCCACCATACATGTTCTATCTTCTGCAGCCAATGAGACAACAGCCTCCTGAGGACCTAACACGATTCATTCCCAGATCTCCTGTCAACCCGTCAATCCTATCATCTTGTCCCTGGCAGCTGGGCAAAGCCGCTGCAGAGACAGACCAGCTGAGCTCCTGCAGCCCTGTCTCACCATGGGGATGGTGCACGCTCCGTCCCATCCACACCTAGGAACATGCTCAGTGCAGACAGACACCTCAGAGAACCTAGCTGAGTATGTGCAAACAGCTATTTCTCCATTGATTAAAACTTTGGTTATAATTTGGGTGAATTTTCATAAGAACTTGAAGAGGCAGATTTCTACCCCCTGCTACAATGTACGAAGGTCCTAGCAGCTCTCAGTGAAAAGGTTGGGGGAAAATGTAATATGGACAAAACCTGTTTTTCCCTGACCTTACTCTCAGAAACAGCTGGAACGTTTTAGCTGAAATTTTTTTTAAAGTCAATGTGAGGGAGACATCAGCATGAATGGTTGAAGTCTGGCAAGGTAATAAGTAACAAAAAGATCCCTGTCTCAATGGATGGAAGGGCAAGAATTCATCACTGTGCAAGGACTACATCCTAGCTATCCAGTGTGTTCAGTCAGACCCTCTGCTTGGGGCCCAGCCATTCCTCCAGCAGCCCCTTGCTTGCAGATCAAGCAGGAATCAGAGCTGTCAGCCACATGATGAGATTGGACCTGAAGGACATTTTTGAACACAGGAACATCGTCTCCAAGAGGAAACTGTTTCAGGCTGTCACTACAATTGCTTAGCCAGGTTCCACATGGACTCACCTGCCTCTGAGGCAGCAGCAAGTGGCCAGAGGTCCCTAGCGCTGGCATTTCTCACTCCCCCCATCCGATTGCTCCCTTATGAAGCACACTCTTCTCTTGTTCACAGGGGCCCCAAGGGAATGACTCACTCCTCTTGATCTGTCCAAGTGCCTGTTTTTGTCCTGCTTGGCAAGCATCTGTGGTGCAGCCCTGCCTCCTTGCTCTGATACCTGGCTGGCAGCTCCTTCCCAGCTGCCTTTTCTGCTCTAGCCCCCAGCTTTGGATCTCAGCCTCACCACTGTCTCTGCTGGGTCATCTGGGGGGCTGCTTGGTCTCTTCATGCCCCAAAGGAGAAAAGGGACCCCTTTCTGGGCCCCAGTTTAAGCAGGTGCCCTGGCCCACATCATGGCATGGGTGCAGCATAGCCATTAGCCCCAATTACTTCTCAGCAGCTGACAGACCCCTGTGCACACAGTTCTGCTAGCTGCTTCTTGGCAAGCTCAGCAAATGTATTTGCTGCTCCTGCTGCTCTTCTTTGTTCAGTTTCCTTAAACCAACCTTAGCCCGACCCAGTACGGCCATTCTTATTCAACAAAGGCAAAAGAATAGAACTAACCTTTCCTGATTGCTTCCATGCTGAATCACTTCACATTCTAATATAGTAGGGCCTGATGTGTGAACCTCTCCCAACTTGCCAGTTACATCTAAAACCTGCAACTGAGGAGGCTACTTTGATGTGTAAAGCCATACGCCACTGGGTTACCCCTTTGCCTCAAGAAGGGAGAATTGTGCTGGGGTTTGGTGTCAGCTCTCTGCCTCGCTATGTGTTTGCCTCACCACCAAACTCCTTGACACTCTGCGGGTATGAACCTTGCCTTGCAGGTGAACCTGAGTTCTCCAGTTCCCCAGAAATGTGTCTGTGGTAGCCAGTACCTCTTGCTGGATGCTCACAGCCATCAGTTAGTTCACTGCCTTGAAAGAGACAGAGCACATCCCAGCCAAGGAGTGACTTAGGACTCACTCCTTACTTCAGAATGAAGAATACTGATTAATCAAAGAACAGCGATCTAAGTGATACTAAGCAAGATACCAAAGAGGCAGATCCAGTTTCACACAAAACCAAACCAGCTTCCTGGTGACTAAAACTTAAGTCTTAGCAAGTTATAATCTTTGCCTGAGCAGGTTTCTTACTTACCTCGTTACCAGTATCTCCAGACTGGAGAATCCAATGTTCACAGAATCAGAGGCCGCTATTTGCTAACTGATGGGTAACTAGAATCCAAAATCCGTTATTGCCTCATGAGCCAGGAAGACCTTCTAGGGGTGTCCCCCATGTGCTCACCAAGCGGTTTCCTCAGCTACTTGTTTTAGCTTTGCTTACCTAATATGTACATTACGTTCACTGTGTATGTCTTACAAAGCTTGAGACCTAATAGGTAAATCCATTTTACTTTTTGTAAGGCAGCCTTGCCTCCAAAACCTATTTTAAGACCATATCTCACACACACACACACACACACACACACACACACACTCACTCACTCACTGAGATTCATGAGCAGGTTTTGTAAGAGACCTTATTCAATACACTTCTGTAGTACAATAGTGAACCCAACCAGTTGATTCAACGGCTTATTCTTTGGGGGTGCAGATCTCCCTGATTCTCCCCCTCTGGTGTCCAGACCCTGACTGTCACAATTCTCCTACTAGATTCCTTGGGCAGAAGGGATCAACGTGGGTCATCTAATCTGGCCTCCTGGATAATACAGGTCCAAGAACTTCCCCATAATAATTCCTAGAGCAGGTATTTTAAAAAAACATCCCAGCTTGAAATCAAAATGGCCACCAAGGGAGACTCTGCCACAACAGTTAGTAAATTGGTTAACCATTGGAACATTACAAATGTACACCTTAGTTCTAGCCTGACTTTGCCTAGGTTCAACTTACAGCCATTGGATCACGTTGGGCTCTTCGGTATCCTGCAAGCAAAGCTTCCTGTAACCAGAGAAGGGAAAGACTTAATGCGCTGAAACCTTATTCTGTAAATCTATTTTACCTATGATGATGTGCACTATAGAAAGCCCTGGAGATGTACTTCTCCCAAATGGCCCATCTTACTGTAAAGCTATGGGGTTTAGTGGGTGAGAGTTTTGGGATGCCCAGACACAGTATTTTAGTCAAATCAGAATCAAAAGGAAGGCGTAACTTTCTTAATAGTAATCAGTAAAAGTATAATTGCATTTGATAGAACAATGGCAAAGTCAGCATCAACCTAATCCCATTATAAGGGCTTTATAAACAGCCTAATCCCAAGCAGCTCTTTTGTAGGCACTCATAAGTAGAAAACACCATTCCTCGGCTAGTGTTTGAATGAGACGTTTTGGCTCCCAGCACTAATAGCATTTGCTCAGATGTCCTCACCTGTCCAGCAGCAGCAGACGTATAGGATGGTTCATAAAATTGCAGAAGCAGCAGCCTGAGGGGTTAGCTCACTTGTGAATGAGTTGGACACATCACCAAGATGGAACACTCCAGGCACTGGCTAAAGCAGTTTAGCACTACTGGAGAGAACTGAAAGAACAGGGGTTTTTTAAGTGTCTGTACAAGGAAGAGTCTGGATGCAGAGGCTTCCATACACCATGTAGAACTCTTTGAAGATGCTGGTGTACTGGAGCTCATCTGATTTAATTACTTTTTATTCTGGAAGTGGCAAGGATTCTTTAATGCTACCCACTGTGAGGTGGATTCATATAACTTTCACAAGATTCCACCAGGCTTAGCTCTGTCTGTGTACTCTGAAGCAGAAACAACTGCTTGTGAAGCAATGGAAGCAGCTACAAGTAGAGTTGAGAGTTTTTTTCTTCAGCAGATCCCCAGGTTCAATCAGCCCTGGAAGATGTCATCTGTTACCACCCCATTTTAAAGTTCTCAGCCTTTTACTTTTGGTTTTCAACTCACCCTCCCTCCAAAAAAACCTTTATGAATTGCATCAATTTAGCCACTTAATTAAAATAAAGGCTTTTAAAAGCATGGCTACCCCAAAGGGGAGTGTCCCAGAATGGAAATAGTTCTGATCTGTGAATTGTAATGGTTACCCTTACAGAAGTCTGATCATTAACACTTCAACAGCACTTAAGATGTCAATGAGAGCGTGCGCTAACTTCCAGTGCTGGACAGGACACATGATAGTTTATTTTTTCCTTTCAGCTCCACCCTCCTCTTGTACGTGCCTCTTACCAGAAATGCAATTCTTTGTTCCTGTCCCCCAAACACTCCACAGCTTCCCTCACCCCTTCCTAGGATTCTCGCCTGGCTTACTCTGTTTTGGTTGGTCATTTAACTGAGATGTTACTTTGCTTCAAATATAGATCAGACATACATGACTAACTTTATGCCCTCCCTTTGGAAACAAAACCATCACCACACAAGGAAGATATTTAGACAGACTTCAGCATATCAATAGCTCTACTGACAACAGCATAACAAAGATTCTTCCTTCAACCAGTAAGTGTGTGAAGGAACAATGATACAGTCTACTTTCTAAGCAGACAATTCTGTTAACATTGGCTATATTGACAGACATCTGGGGCACAGCCCTGGGAGAAAATTGATTTTACTGCAAGCACCTAACCTAGATTTATACATTGGTAGTTACAAATTTAGTCACAGATTTAGCTTCATTTCCACACACACCCTCTTCCATGAATTCCAGTATAAGCTGATCTATAACAGAAATCCTCTTTATAGTTTAAAAAAAGTTAAATGGCTGGATTGTATGTAAACATTCTTAATGAATTACCAAATTCCAGAGTCCATTTTTAAGCAGCAAGTTTACATAAAAGGGTCTTGTCAAGGCAACTCATTCCCCCACACATCACTAGCTATCCTGGGTACGCACGCACGCACACACACCCCCTTCACTATTCACCACCCTTCCACTACAGCATAGGAATTGTTACGAAAGTGAAAGAACTAGAAATAGCCTCAAACAGGAACTGCAGTATTGTGTGTATGGAGGCTAGCTATTTGCTGGCCCCAAGACAAACTACACACTCAGTCTAAATATAAAACTAACTCCTGTTGCTTAAACAAGAACGGAATCAGTTCCATGCAGAAAGACACTCAAATGCCCATTAGTATTTTTACCCATGTCTCTATGGCAGATGCCATCTGAGCTTAACTTTTATGGTACTATCTTGGGATAATCTCCATGAACAGGCCCTGTTGGTGGTTTCATATCGTATGAGCTGACTTTAATCACCAGCTTAAATATACAGCAAACTTCCCTTCTCACTCTGTAGAAGAACAACTCATAAGAGCTTATGTTCGTGTCAATACCCTTCAGAAAAGTAGTTAACTTTTTTGGCAGTGCTTTCATTACAACTCAGTTTTGTTCTGCAAGTTAATGTGAGAAAATTACAGCAGCTTTCAAATAAACCCAACAGAATCTGTGGCCTTTACACTGACTCAGGCGTGCAATGGGTGTACATGTGAGTCAGGCCCAACCTCCTGAAAGATTGAGTCAAGTGAGGGTTTTTAGTGTCACTTACACAAAGTGCTGCCTTTCATTTCGCTGAAACTTAGACTTCTCAATATTGGGATCAGTTGTGTATTTATACTGTAACTCCAGGAAAACTGACTGAAATGAGCGCAAATAACTTCCCCTGACTTACTTAGTACCTCCTCCCCAACTGAGAGACTCCAAAGGATTAGCCAGCATTATCCTCAGATGTCCCCAACTCTGAAGTCATTACCCAGAGTTTGTTATCTGGCCTGGTGATTTTCCTTAACTCTGAATTTTAACCTTCATCACTGCTAAGTTGAATCCATAGAGGGAATAATTCAGAAAGCCAGCATTCACACTTCTGAATCTTTTACTTCCACATCCTAGGAACCAAGGAGCCCTCATTAAGACTCAGGAGAGCACACCATGAAGATATTTGAAGTGCTAGGGTGGGGGGGAGGGGAGATCAGAAAAGCTTAGCACTAAGAAGAAACCTATCCACTACCAACTCTAACGCCCAGTAATTTCTAGTTTAAGCAGGGAAAAGAGAAGTTAATGGTATGTGTGGGACTGCAGTCAGTTTGCAAGTTAAACAATACAACTCATGACAGCCTGAAGTTTGCATGTTCAATTTGAATTGCAAAATAAGTCAAACAGTAAATTAACTGCCATTTATTGGATACAGTTATAAATTCAGTGCTCTAAATGCAGTTTTCTTATAGACTGAGCCACAATGAGAAGTACTATAGTCTCCAAAAGTCTTAGTTTACCTGGTGGAAAGTTAGAGAGAAAAATAATCAATCCTTTATTGTTCCTGAATGCCAAATACTTCCTAAGAATACCTAATGTTTCTAGTGCACTTGACATTTTATACAACTAGAAGAGAAGACAGTCCTCACAGTCAACAGCTCCACATGGAAAAAAGTTCTTGAAGTAACATTTCTGAAATCCAAGTAGTGACAGAAAAAAGATTGAATGAAAAAGCAATTCCTTCCAAAGGTAAGTAGTTAAATCAGATGATTTGTTTTGCCCTCACCCTTTAAAGGTGCATGTCTGATTTACAAGTGTTCCCCATCCTCACACCCCCAGTTTGGACAAAACGCTGTCTCCTGCCAGCACCACAAAGATAACCACCAGGCACTTCGTTCTACTTTTATTTTCACTTTCAGATAAAAACAAACCATCCTTCCTTTAAAAGAAAATAATTCATTAATTCGTGATTATAAAGTGCATTTTTCACCTTGAACTTTGTGTACAAAAACATTTTAAAAAAAAGACACAAACATGCAAACACAGCTTAACAAGGCACTTTCAGACAAAAAAAAGACAGCAATGCCTCAGTTCCACATTCACAATGGCAAAAGAAGAGTTTGAAGAGGAAAGCCCCAAGAAGTTACTTTAAAAAAAAACAGACTCATCATTGATCAAAGAGTCAGTTCCCAATACAATGTTTACACGTCAATGTGTAGGTCACAACTTTCACAGCTTTTTCCAATACATTGCAGTTTTCACTGCTTCCATTGCCTGGTATGCTTGGGCCCCTTCGCTGTGCCACCAGAAGAGGAAATCAAAGCACACTCCCATCAATAGCACTAGAGACTCACATCATTGTTGCATTTTAAGGGGTTATGATTAGGACCTGAAGGTGTGTTAGAACATGCTGCCTGAAGATCAGCTTGCATCACCTACATGAGATTTTTTTTTAGACCATGTTAGAGTATTTTAGCTGACACCATACCTTTACATCTTTGTCAAGTTAAACCCCTGACTCAGTCACTGCCCAGTTTTTGAAATCAAGAGAGCTATTTTAGGCCAAACCTGGATAAGTCTTTCCAAAAGAACTATATGGAGGCCATTATTCAAATTGTCAAACCAAAATTCAGGAAAGAGACTTTTCAAATTAGTGAATGAACCTGTGTAATCCATGTTTACATATACATAGTGTCAATGTCATGACTGAATACAATAATGCTTTCCACAGTCCAAAACATTGATGCAAGGTTCAAAGAGCTATGCATTCTTTCTGTAAGTCATTGTTCTTACTTAAATGTCTAACAGAAGGTTGGGTACATCATCTCCTAAAATCATAGGACAGCGTAGAAGTATTTTGTATTGTATCCTCCAGAATTAAAGTGATTTTTTACAAGAAATTTTAATTTTGGAGAACAGCATAGCCATTTGCTTCTTCCCATGCCCTCCCACTACAAATACTGAGTATGTGCCAAAAATATGAAATTTATATTGTAGAAAAATAGACTATTTGAATTGCTCCATTAAGTATATGGAATAGATTATTATTCTGCTCCAATAGCAAGACATTAGACTAATGATTTCAGTGAGTAATTTAGCTACATTCTCTGTGGCAAGACCTCCCATGATTGTCCTTTGTAATTCACCTCTCCTCCAACACAAGCCATGGCACTCTTCCTCTACAGCAACAGAACTCCCTTAACAAAATAACGATGTCATCCTATGGCCTTGAGAGATCCATTCTACAGTTTGGGAATAAATCAATGGTTTCTTGGGCATACCTACAGTTTGTATAGAAATAGCATTGGTGGCCAATTTATGCACTTACAAGGTTAAAATTGTGATAGTAGCTAGAATGTCAATGCAAGATACAGATGTGACAGCTCAGTATGTAATTACAGTGCAACTCTGGTGTTCTACCAATCTAAGTGAACTCTTTCTAGCAGGAAAACAGTGAACAAAAAGCTACATATCCAATCTTGTGAGACAAGCTATAGAAAAAGACAAAGCTGACTTGGATTAATACAAACTTTCAGAACTTTTTAAAAAGCTAGTGATAACATTTTAGAACCCTTTGTAATTCAAGTCATTACTGTGATATCATACACACAAAAAATGTTCAGCCAAGGCACTCACACCCCGCTAAAAAGTTAGCCTCCCGAATAAACTGTTTCCTTAGGACATGATGAGCAGCAGCAGCAGCGAGGTCTGTTCAAATTTCAAACCCACTACACAAACAAAAAAATTCACTAACATGCAATGTACTTACTGTCCATGCAGACTCATGCATGAACCCTTTGGCACCAGGTTTCCTAACAGAATGAAAGCTTCTTTTACATTAGTACTAGAAGTAGGAGCTGCTGCACTACCAGGCACAGTAAGGCAGTTAACAGAGATACAGCTTGAGAGCAGAATGGTATTCTTTCAACATCTGCAAGATTATAAATTAAAAGAAAAAATTCCTCAGTGTTACTCCAAGTACTTCTAGGGCAGTAGGACGGCTGGAAGACCTTCTGGGCATATTAATGGTACCAGACAAAGAGCGCTTCCCTTCTATTAAAAATGGCATTTTAAAACATTTGATTAGTCAAAAGATTTAGCCCCAAATAAGGAAACTACACCGTTTTAAAGGGGGAAAAAATTATGCTCCTCAATATGGGCAATCCCTATGAATGTATATTAAAAAAAACAAAACTTACAGATGAACTGGCTAAGTGACCAGTGACTAAGCGTACCAGAATCTTTCCATAAATGCAGATGTCTCCGAATCTGGCATGAAGCAAAGCTTCTAGTCATGGTTACTCTGTCACTTCTAGAAATCTCTTCATCTCTAACCGAAAGAATCCAGCACAATTATGAGGTCAGAGAGAAAAGGTCATTCACGTCCCCCTCTTGCCATAAGCTGGCTAGTTTAGCTTTGATATCTCCTGTCAAGTAGGAAATTATTTGTCATATAGCCTTGTAGCAAAGCCAACTTGCATAGCACCACAGAAATAGGAGAGCATAATTTAAAAAGCCTCCCTCTGAGATACTGAAACCCCTAACAACAGTAATGTGCAACACAGGAGCAAGACAGTACTACATACCTAAGTGAACAATGCAAGCACTGAAGTAGTTAAGTGTTTAACTGGAGGAGATTAGCAGCATTACACAGAAGAGGACTAGCAGCACTGGACAGACACTCTAGTGAGGTCTCCCATTCTGTCCAACTGTTTCCAATCTGGGGGGGGGTCATTATCATGATGCAAAAGACACTTGTTTAGCTACTATTAAAACCACTTGTGGTCACTGAACATTACAGTCATTTTACTCTACCCTGGTGGGTCTTTGCAAGGCCACAAAGTTTTATTTATGCAGCCCTTTGACAAGTTTCCCATTCAGGCCAATTCCCACACTTGCAGCAGGCACAGCAACAGATAGTGAATGAAGACTCAGTTCCTCCATTAGTAGTAAGGCCCTAGCTTCTCATACCCTGAATAGCTAGGCCACTCAGGAAACAAGCCATAGGAACACCTCGGACTTCCAAACTGGTCAAAGGCAATGCCACTGTCAGATCCAACCTGAGGCTTCGATACTTCCCGAGCCGATTTCAGTTCAGACTGTATGATCCTGTAATTCAGACCTCTGTTGCTGTCCCAAAAACCTTTCCCTTCACACTCATAATAGACTGCAAACTCAATTCTTTCATGGGATTGGATTCTCTCTGGCAAGCAGATGTCAAAGGAAAACGTGTCCTTGTCTGATCCTGCGTAAGTGTCCTTGACATACTGGCACGGATAATCTGTGAAGCTTTTCCAAGTGTCAAATGTCATCCTTATTCTCACAATCTTCTCAAAAGCAAGATTCTTAACCTTCACTGTGCCCACAATAGCTTTATCCTTCAGCATGCAGTTTTCCAGGCAGACAAAATCCGTCTGAAGGCGATTTCTTAAGTCCAAGTAGTCTGCAGAAGGCTGTACGAAATCCAAGACAAAGGTGTCCCTCTCTACCGTTGTCAGACCCACAATATTGTCTATTAATTCTGTGATGTTGAATGGAATATCTAATGGGTCATCAAACTCTGAGAATACTTTAACCATTGTCAGAGCCAAGCCTCTGCTGTCAGCAAAGGAAACCCTTTTTTTCACCCGATTTCCTTGGAGAGATGTAGCTGCCTCTCCAGGTTCACTCAACTCAGCCTTGTTGTTCTGAATGCAGGGGCGCAATGGTTTGTTTGGCTTTGGAGCTATTTTACAAGTAAATCTCTCTCTTCTCAAAGGTGGAGAACACAGATACAGCTGCATGGCTATGTCCACAGCCATTGGTGGTTTAGGAAGAAAGTAGTCCAGTATTCTGAAAGAAGGAGTGGGGAAAAAGATCAGTTTTCCTTGCATAATTGTATGACCTGAAACGTAGCATAAGCAAGCAATAAAAAACTTAATATGCTGTGACATTCTCTCTTCACTGGAATGTTTTCTACATACAGTCAGCAGCTGAATAGTTTTATTCTGGAGTATTCCTTGCCCTTCTCCCCCGCACAATAATGGGTTATCACCAATGACAAAGGTTAAAAGTAAAGCATACAGAGAAAGAAGAGTAAGCTGGGTTTTTATATTGCAGTTGACAGGTTGCAAAATACTAAACCTAAAGTTAGTGCTTTACTCCCTCAACCCACCCCTTTAATGGCTTTGCTATATTACTGTTAAATGAAGATTGGACATTAGTGTCAAATGTCAGCAATTTCACCAACTTAAATACAATTAAATGTATTTCGGCTGTTGGTTTGCTCCCCCAGCAAAGTCTACTTCATTGGGTAAATGTAGCTTCCTCTAAAAGTAGCTTCCTCTAAAAGTAGAAACAGGAACTGCATATGTCATCAGCAACAGGAACGGACATGACCTTGGGGCGGGGGAAAGAACCACAGCAGAACCGCAGACACTACATTTTATGGTAATTTGAGGAGCTGTCATAAGAAATGACAAACATTGGTGTCATCCCCCAAACTTCATACTTCCCTCCTCAGCCTCTTCTGGCCTGATTTGGAGCAGCCAATGTTCTGATGAACACTGGGGTTTGAGATGAATGCCTTACACGACATGATACTCAATTAGAGCTAGATCTACTGTTCTTGAGGCACTGGCCAAATGAGAATATGAATGCGATACTGAGGTCGGATACACTCTCATGAGCTCCCGACAGTAAATCAGATGTTGCTCAAGCATTCCTGTCCCACCCAATGTTACTTTATACACATTCATTTATCCATCATCACCTTGGCTATAAATACTCATTTTAAATGGGATGAGCCATGACACTTTGGCAAGGGACTGACTGAGCAGCGTAACAGGGGAGCATTGTAGCCCAGTCCACAAGAAAGGCTAGAAGACCCAGCAGGGTCCATGCAGCTCCACAGTACAGACTTAACAGGCAATTAGGTTCAATTAAAACTAAAGGGACCTTTGGCAAGCTAAACATGATATTAAAAAAACCCAAATACTGCTGCCCAGAACCTCCTCCACCCAAGCCATTCCCCACTTGTACAGTCTCCTGCTTGCTGGTTTTGTGCTGGCCAGTGCCCAGGGCCAGGGCCCCTGGTGAATGAACACCAAACCCCAAATTAATGCCACCTCCCTCAATCCAGGAATGCTGGGTCACCTCAGCCCCCATGCTAGGTAGCACCCTGCTCATGAAGGCTGGCCCCATATAGTCTTCTGCATAGAAGCAAGTACACTACAGACTTCTTCCTTCTAGAACAGACCCCTGGCCTGGTCCAGAACAGGCCATGGGGAAACCCAAGAAAGCACCAACCAGCCTGAAAACCAGTGGCTACAAGCCCCTTATCCACCATTCAAAAACAAGGGCTTGTTGATACCACCCCACCAAGCAAAAAGCATTTGGGGAGCGATAGGGCCTTCTGCCAGGCATCCAGCTCGCACCCCTCGCACCTGGGTAGGGCCTCCCACAATCACAGCAGGAATTTCTGCTCAGCCCCCTCCTGCCAACATCAACTAGAGCCCTTCCCCTCCCATGATCTTCTGCCTGTGCGGCAAAACCCCCTGCATAGGTAGCAACATCAGTGGTGGGGGGAGGCAACATTTAGGCACATATACAGAATACTCTACTGGGAGGCTGGTGATCTTCATTGGCCCTATCTCCCATAGTGGCATGCATGTGCCAGGTCATTTGGGAAGGTAACCCCCACATACTAGAAACAGTAGCAACCATCCTCCTTCTCGCTCCTCCTCCTCAATAGCACAAAGATCTCAGTACTGCAGCTGTATCTGCATCATTATACAGGGCACACTCAGCGGCTCTTCCCTGTAAACATCAGAACTGGGAACAATTGTGCACTAACAGCCTATTGCCTAGAGTTGAATGGCATACACAGGGCCAGAGTCCAACTTGCCAGAGACAAAGTGATTGTTCTCCAATGCCTGAAAAAAAAAAGCACAACCGCCCACTGATTTTATTTAACATGTAATTTAAAACTGAAAACTTTTCCTTTAAAAATAAAAATATTTTATTGTCATCTCTCATCTCTCCCAATCGAAATCTATAGGCCACTCTCTAAATGAGACTGCAGCATTAGGGATGTTAAAATTAGATCAATCAACTAATTGAATAGTAAATGGAATTTCCATCGACTATTCGATAAAGACATTTCTGCTTTGAAATGTAGCAAGAGCCCTCCAGGATGTTCCTACATTTTGAAGGTGGAAGTGCTGCACCAAAATGTACAAAAGCCCCAGCAGGGGCTCTTGTATATTTCAAAGACTGAAACCACTCTGAGTCCCCCACTAACCCCAGGCTCCATGGGGCACTTCCACTTTGAAATGTACAAGGGTCCATGGACCTGGAGCTGGGAGAAATTGGCTTTTAAACCGGCTCTCCCAGCACTCCTCCTTTTCTCCTCCTCCTCCCCCCCCTTCTGATAGTTACCTTAGTAACTGACAATGACAATACTCAGGCCAAGAGCTATGCTCCAAGTCCTTACAGAAAGAGGGTGAGGGGGCCTCCTGACAGGCATCCAGAGGGCATAGAAGTGTCCCAAGTATCACGAAACAGCATTAATCCATCTGTGTGTTCTCTCCTCTGCCCAGCTGTACATGGTCCTGCCAAGCCTCTACTCATACAAAGCTGCTATTTGTATATGTTATTTTATCTTGCAAAACGATACAGCCTAAAATATTCACAACTGCCTGTCACCTAAACCAGTCTCAGACACATCACAGGGTCATGCTTATTATATTAACACTGCTCAAGTATTTGAATAAACTAATAATTGTGGCCTCAATGTCCCTGGCAATAGCTGGAAAATGGAGGCTAGAATCTTTTTTTTTACTAAATAAAACAGCATCAAAAACTGTTTTGGGACATTCAGTAGAAGGGCATTTAGAAGTCAAACCTCGATGCACCCTATTTAGGCCATTTAAATTCACAAGGCCAGATCTACAGAACCATCTGTAATTTTCAATTATAATTTTATAACTCAGATGTGAATTTTTGCTCTGGCTTGACCTTAGGCACTAAGAATCCTGGGTGGAACTCTGCTGAACAACCTAAAAGGAATGTGGAAGGTTTTCATATAAGTCAGAGATTTTCTGAAAAGGTTAATGAACTGCCTCCAGTTTTAAAACAGCTGGATCTCTAAAAGCAATTTAGTGAATAGCTGTCATTGGAAAGATGCCCACACATGCAGCTCTGGAACATGTAGGAAATGTTCAGCTACAAGAAAGCAGAAAAAGTGTGTTTAAAGGGAAACTGGCAACTTCATGCCTCCTTTTTTAAAAAAGAGAAGTTTGAAGCTCTTTTGCCCAGTTTTCAACACCATCCCAACAGTTTCAAAACTAAATTGTCCTGCCAGTTTCATCCTTTCCTCAGCAAATACAGATTCCCTTTTCCCACCCCATCTTTTATGTAGCATAAGCAAACACGAGAACAAAATTGTTTATATCTATGTTTGTCAACAGCTTCTGATTATATTGGTACAGATCCAAAAATATGGTTTGTTCACCAGTGGGTTCTTCTGCTAGCTGTCTGCACAGACTAATTCAGCATCAAACATTAGTAAGCCTCTTGAAAGCAATAAACAACCTGAAGACAATTTAACTGGTATATTATATGCAGTCTGTTAGGACTGGAAGAGGGGACAGCTTGTTCTGAGTGAGAAAGTGTTATGCTAGTGCCACTTGGTAATTAGCTATCTTCTTTTGGACCAGGCATATACAACCAAGTTTTGATGGCATACCTATGCCGGTGAGGAATATGGAGAAAAAAAAGCCCAAACCAAGCAAAGCCACATACCCAGCCAAAGCTCTTGGGTAGACACAGCTACAAGGTGGCCTGATTTAAATCAAGTTTCCCACTAATACATAACATATTTCTTCAAACAAGAGGGCAAATCTGATCACTAAAACCTGTTAGTTTACAGCTTAGTACAATATTTTGCAAAGGGTATACTTTCTGTAAACTTAATTTTTATCTAAAAACTTAATTTAGGAAACTGTTTCACACTTGCAATTGCAGCTGTCTCCTTAGTTACTCGCTGATGGCTGTCCTAAAACTTTTTTTTAATTTTCAAATTTTATTACCTCTAATAGACCAATCTTAAGAACACTGAATGTACTGTGTCCTCAACACTTCTACAACTAGCTCTCATCTTCCCCGCTTCCACTGCCCTTTTGATGTAGATTTGATTCCAAGTTACCAAAAGAGCTAAGACTGCCCGTGCCTAGAGTGCACTTAATTTCGGGGTAAGTCCCATTGAAAACAAGTATAGAATGGGGTTCTTTTGGGACAGGTGAGTTATGCTCAAGTAAAATAGCATATAGACTTATGGTGTGACCATTATATTCTAAAATAAGAGGCATGTGTTATGTAATATAAAATAAGAAAGTGACACTCAGTGGCAACTCTAGATTTCTCTTACTGCAGCTTTCAATATAGTATACTTGGGTGATAGATTCTAAACCTAATTAGCCTATCCTTGTGGCTTATTTAATTAGTTAAACTTTTTCCCCCCCCCTAGCAAAACTCAGCATAAACTGCTTGGGAATTTACTTGTTAAATCACACTTATACTAAAAGGCATAGAGGCAATATGTCTTATATTGCAAAGTTGATCCACATTGTTCTTCAGACATATCCATGTCATTTTCACCCAATAAGCAGTTTTCCTTATGATGTTTCATTCTTGCGGCTAAGCCCTGTGTCATCATCTTCTATGGCTTACTCTTGACACATTTTCCTTTTTTACCCAGGGAAAAAGTTTATTCAAAAATATTCCCAGAGAGGGTCTTTCTTTTCTTACACCTAGAAGCCATGATGGTTCTTCTGTAGCAAAAGTGGGAGGGTTGGGGAGAGAAGGGTGGTACAGAAAGCTGTGTGTGCTGAATAGTATCTTCCCTTTTCCTTTCCAGGCCATTCCAATGTTCCTTTCTATGTTGCCTCTGGCCTTTCCTATATATTGTTTCACTATCTTTCTTTAGACAATGTCTTAACTAACTCTGCTGAGCTTAGGCCAGGTTCACCACTATGTAAGCACAGAACAAAAACAATCCTATCCGGCCTATGTCTGTCTTTGCACATGTTTCTCAGCAGACTAAAGAATTATTTTTATGAGATTGTAAGTATAGGTATAGAATGTTTGTGAAAAGATTTAATTGCAACTTGTTTTCAAATGAAAAAAATGTTTTGATTATGTAAAAAATTTAAAAATCCAATTTTTATTTACAAAAACACATTAATTTGTAGCCATTCTGTGCAGCTATGTGACAACAGCCCTTGTGTAGATGCAGCTATGCTGACAAAAGATTGCTTGTGTCAGCTTCACTAATGTCCTTCAGGGAGGTACTCCTAGAACAGCAGTGCACAACCCAGGGGGTCGTGGCTGTCTTCCTGGGGGTCGCAGCGCTTGGATCCAGCCAGCCACTTTTCCTGGCTTCCTGGTTCAGCGCCCGACATACACACGGTGGGGGTGGCAGAGTGGGCAGGAGAATGGCCTGACAATTGAAGGGGTCACTTCCTTTTTTCCCCCCCTCAACCAAATTCGGTGGCCCCCGTGATTGCGCACCACTGACCTAGAGTAAGAGGCTCTGCCAGTATTATTATGCCAGCAAAACATCCAGAATGTCAACAAGGCCATGAAGTCCAGTGGATGTAAACTCAAGGTCTCTTGAGAAATTCCAATACTTTTTCTTCTCACACTCTTAGGAAAAGGGAAGACTGCCTAGGACTCTCTTGGGCAGCTGGAACTACCACACAGCCTGGAACAAGAGGAGAACAGACGTTCTCAAATCCAGTCTCAAGGGCTTGGGTCCTATCACACCTCTCTCATGGATGTAGCTAGTATATAGAGTGAGCCACAAATCCTTCACTGGCTTTAAGATCTCTTCATATATTGGAAGGGACTATTTAGCAAATAATGGGGTCCTGATCTCAGGAACTCCAAGCATTACAGCAACACAAATATAAATAAAGCTCATCTGAGAGTCTGGCCCTACCACGTTGTTAGTCAATGGCCTGTAGGTGAGCAATGGTGCAATGCATGCCACTCCTTTCAAAGGAAATTGGCAAAAACTATTCTAGGACCAGCGTAACATGACACCAGCAAAATGAGGCTCATAATGGAATGTGACGCACTCCAAGCACATCATGACAGAGACTAAATGTCCAATAAAGCTAAAAATCCTACCATTATCAATGAACAAGTGATGCACAGGAAAACAATCCTAAACTCTCAGAAGACGGTACAAAGTAATATGAAGCAATAAATAAGCCATTTATTTATATTTGTGTGCTGTAGTTGTAGGAGAGCCTGGAGATCCTGAGATCAGGACCCCATTATGTACAGTGGCCAGCATGGACACAGCGAGACCCCGTTCCTGCCCTGAAGAGCTTACAATCTAAACGGGTCCTTTCAATAAATGAAGAGATGAAGCTGTTAAGCCTACACCCCCTTACAGTGCTTCCTTTCTTGAAGAAATGAAAGAAGGGTATAAGGCAGGGTATGTCTACAATATCTACATTACTGCCAGGAAATGTCAACCTTGAACTGCTGCAGTGGAGGGGACCATGCTGAAAATGCAGGGACCAAAGAACCTACATATTGCCTGCTGTCACCACTTTGGCTTTGCTGCCAAGAAGCCCTGGAGCACTTTTTTGAAACTTTTTCTGAACTGTCTAAGAGAAACCATTTTAAAAAACAGAAGCAGCATGCAGGTTAGAGTCTCCAAGTCTGAAGAATGACTGTGGGGATCTCTCTTCTGTGAAATAGAGAATTTACTACTTTAGGCTTTGTCTACACTACACCACTTTTTAAGAACATGGCTGCAGGGTTCATTTTTAAGAACATGGCCACAGCTGTATCATTGGAGCTGTATCTACACTACCAAGTTGTGTCAACAAAACTTATGTTGACACCCAAAAGTCAACAAAACAAAACTCACCAGAGGGTGTTCACACTTGCTCCCTCTGTCGACAGACCATGGCCACACTGGGGGCATCATCACTGACAGTGTGAACTGCTGGTATGTATTCCACACTGACATGTTGTGGGAAGGCAGAGCTGATCCCTGTGCAGCTTGGGATTCCCCCTCAGTTCTCCAACAGCCTCTTCAGCTGCCGGGAAAGGCATCATGAGTAGCTTTGTGAACTCTCCATGCTGAGGAATGTCAGAGCAGCACAGCAGCCTGCACTTCTTCCCCAGCAGCAGCAGCCTGCTTGCTGCTGTGTTCCTAGTGCAGGGCAGAACAGGAGCAGTAAGTTATTTGCTTGCTCTTTGTTTGTTCACCAAAGGGAGCAGCTCACAAACTGTCAGACACTTCCTGGAGCTTTGAAATCAAAGCTTAGCAGAGCCATCAGGGCAGCCATTGGGGGGGAACTATTATTGGAAGTCGGTTCAGTTGACAAAACAGAGTTTAAATTGGTTCGGAAAAAAAAAAGGAAGATTTTTTTGCCCCCAATCACAAAAATTCCAGTGTGCGCTAGCGATGTTAAATTTAGTTGAATCAAATGACTAGTCGATGGATTTTCCATCGACTAGTCAGTAAGCAGGGGAGCCACAGAGGGGTTAGCTCAGGGCCCCGGACAGGCTCGTAATACATTTAAAATGCTAAATCACAGTGGGGGAGACCCAACAGGAGCCAGGAATCAGCTGTCTGAGATGGCTCACGCTGGGTCCCCCCTGCTGAGCTTGTGATTTTTAACTGGATTAAGAGACGGTAGGAATCAGCTGGTTCCTGGCTCACACCTGGCTCCCCCGCCCGCCATGGGTGCCGGGGGGAAGTGGCTTTTAAGCCCGCTCCTGAGAGCGGCAGCAAGGGGAGGTAGAGGACTAGCTGAGGGCTGTTCTCGGACTGTGGACCAGCCCCTTACACCCGCGGGCCGCCGACGGGCACGTTTCACCACAAGAGCGTGACTTTGAGGCTGTCTCGCTACAACGCAGGCGCTGCGCGGTGGCCGCCCCCACGAGCGGCGACTCGCCCGGCGACCACCTGGGCCACTCGCGAACAAGCACGGCCCGAGGGACAGCGGCGGGCCGCGGACC
>JANRFK010001234.1:177749-198388 GCA_030068395.1 Apalone spinifera
CCGCGGGCGCTGCGCAGGGCGGTGCACCGCACCCAGGCAGGCTGCACTTTATCAGGGGGTTGCCTGGTGAGCTGCAGGGGCCTTGCAGGGAAGCCTGGGCTCACGGAGTTTGCAGGGGCCACGGATGAGGCCTGCGCTGGGCACCTCCCCGGTCCCTCTCCTCTGGGACGGGCCCAGGCCTATGCAAGGCGCTGCCTCCATGGGCACCCTGGGCCAGCCAGAGGCAGTGGCTGCGGCGCGGTAGGAGGAGATGCCAGGAAAGCCTGCGCTGGGTGGGGCCAGAAAGCTCTTCTGAGCTTTGTGCCTCCCCCGTCAGAGACGCCGCGGCCCGCCCCGGGCTCTGCTCAGCTGGCGGCGTCTGCAGGCAGCACGACAGGAACCCGGACAACCTGCTCAGAGGCAAGAATTCAAGTGGTCTGTAAATAGGACTGACGGCAGCCGAGGGAATACTACATATGGCAATGTGTGCAGGGCCACAGTGTCACCTTCACTGCCCCCGGCTGGACGGGTACCCCCCACACGGCCTCTCCTTCACTCTGGGCACAACGGGGACTAAGAGCTGCTCCCCCGGGGTTAACACTGCCCGGTCTTCACACAGCTCACCTCAGCCAGGGAAACCTGTCACGGCCAAAACAAAGAGAAGCTGAGAACGCCCCTGGAACGGGGGTGGGCAGGGCTGGCTCCCCAGGCGATGCGCGTCCCCAGCCTCTGGTGGCCAGACACCATTCCCTCCGGGCACCTGGCACCGGCCACTGGCGGCAGACGGGAGAGAGGGCTGGACGGACCCCCCGCCCTACGGCCATTCTTACGGGCAGGGTTGGCCTCCATGCAGCTTTTGGAGCTGTCACCGTGGGGGCTGGTTGTTATGCTGGGCTAGTTTCCCCCGTACAGCCCCACTAAGCAGCCGTTATGCTGCTGTAAATGAGCCTGCACATTCACGTCCCATGGGGGAGCAGCCCCGGCCCTTTACACCGATAAACCGCTTCTCTGGTAGCCTCCATTGCTGCACAGGCAGGGTCTGCCGTCTCCCCTGCGGTGTTTGCTGCCTAGGCTGTGCCACGGGGAGATCCGCAGCCAGGGGCTGAAAGCAGCTTCCTTCCCAGTCTGTCGCCACAGGCTGGGGCCCACTGGTCAGTCCCTCCAGCCAGGGGACGAGAAAGGGTTTGCGGTTGTTCCGAGCAGGCCCACTGTCCGTGTCAGGCACCTTGCAGGGGCCTGGGACTTCGTGGCGCTGTGGCCACAGCTCAGGACTCTGCACCTCCACTTTGTGTCTCCTGAGCTACAGTCTAGCTGTGCGCTGGGCTGGACTGCAGCTGCCGGAGCGGAGGGGGCCCCTTTCTCATTAGCCTGACCTTCCTGTGTGCAAGGTCCTGGGATCCCTTCAAATACCAGGGCTCCGTGCTGGCCCACTTGCAACACCGGAGCTTTTTTAAACAAACCATGCAAGCAGGCTGAAGGGTGCACAGAGCAGCGTTAACCAAGGGACCTCCGCAGGGCCCAGCGCCGAGCCCTCCGCCGCCTCCAGCACCGCTGGGTAATGGCTCTATAATGATCCTTTCTAGAACATACACAATTTCAACTGGCGTTTAGTTAAACAACATCCTTTTCTCATGTTGTTTTATCACTCAAGTAGCTACGTGCGTACAAGTGTACCGAGCGAAGAGAGCCGCGGCTACTCTGTGGCAAAGTCACCATCTTCCCCACATATCTCAGAGACAAAGCACCGGGAAGGGGAACCCTTTCAGATCTTAATGCAGGGTGTGCACAAAATAAGAAAATGGGGAGTAAGAGCAGTTGCTGGCGATTTTGTTCCATAATGTGGCAGTGAGGGTCAAACAGCCGTTTTCAGAGAATCCTGTTATTAAACTGAGAAATGGAGCAGCCGTTCTAGCTAGCACCCTGCCCATCACACAGGCATCGGGGCTCACGCCATGGGTGCTTCCTGGGCTGGGACACCTGCAGGGAAAAATGAGGAGCCAACAGGAGGCCCCTATCACTCCCTTCCACCCACCCCTGTGTCTCCTGCACACCAGCAAGACCCACGGATCAGTGCCTGCCCTCCCCCGGCGCCCATACAACCAGCTGTTTCACAGGGTGCTGGAAAAGCCTTGGGGGTGGGGGGAAGGAGTGAGAACACAGTGCATTGGGGGAGGGGGCGGTGGTGGGGCCAGTGCCTGGGCAGAGCTGCAGGTGAGCACACCCAGCGCTTTGGAAAGTCGGCGCCTGTGAACACAGGGAACAGTCTGTAGCTTTACTTAGATGCACTTGGGCAAGACGGAGCCGGGGCTGTTCTCTTTCCTTTTCTCCGGTCCTGGCTGGTCCCGTCTGCAGCTCTAGGTTCCTTTCCCTGCTACAGATTCCCGAGGGACCCCGAGCAAATCTCTCAGTGCCAGACTGTCAGGCGCTCAACTCCCAGGTGGGCACATAAATAAGGTCCAGCTTTGCTGAACTGCGCAGGTCCCAGGGCGACCCGTAGAGACGGGTCATCACAACTCCTCAGCACCCGTCGTGCAGCTGACTGGCTGAGTGTTTCGGAAAACCTGGCCACTGTGGGAACTGGGCTTGTGTGAAAGGCTCCCTGCGGCTAAGTGTGCCTCTGTGAGCCGTCAGGCCCTGGTTGCCAGTGGCCAGGAACGAACCTTGGACCGCTGGAGCTTGGAGCGTGAGCTTCTACCACACGAATTAAAAGTCACATGGCTCTTAGCCAAGCGTGTAGAGCAGACTCTTTATTCACTAGCTGGGACAGTGCTCCATGCCCAGCAGGAACTGCAGCTGGTGGGATGGCTGGCACACAGGAAACATAGCCAGTGGGAGGGCTGGCGGAGAGGCAGCGCGGCCGGCGGGAGGGCCGGCGGAGAGGAAGCGCGGCCGGCGGGACGGCTGGTGGAGCGGCACCACAGCCGGTGGGACGGCAGGTGGACAGGTAGTGCTCACATGGTGAAGCAGCCAAGGTGGCATCTTCTCTGAGTGGGAGGTGAACTCACGCAGAGGCAGCTCTGAACCCTGGTTCCTCGCTAACTAAGGACAGCCATTGTGAGTGTGATAGGGCAAGGGAGCAGAGAGGGGCACAGAAAAGGAGCCCCTAGATACTGAACCTGACCCTGGTTGCTGCTGGCTCCAGCAGGTGAAGGTTTACACGTGCACTTTGGAGCAGATGCACAGGCTGAGGAAGAGTAATAGAGATGTAGCCGTGTTAGTCTGGTCTTGCTGAACGAAAAGACAGGACTATGTAGCACTTTAAAGACTAACAAGATGGTTTAATAGGTGATGAGTTTTTGTGGGCCAGACCCACTTCATCAGATCAAATTGTGGAAGAAAATTGGCACAACCATATATACCAAAGGGATACACTCAAAAAAGTGAACAGATATAAAAAGGACAAATCAAATTTCAGAACAGAGGGGGGATCTTTGTTGAGGCCCAGATGACAAAGACACTTTACGACTGGGCTTCAACAAAGATGCTAATTACCTTACCCATTACAAAGATAGCTTCCCCAATTATCTCCTCTAATATCATTGGCTCACAGACATTTACCTCCCTCCCTCAAATCCCCTCTCTGTTCTGAAATTTGATTTGTCCTTTTTATATGTGTTCACTTTTTTGATTGTATCCTTTGGTATAGATGGTCATGTCCAATTTTCTTCCACTATTTGATCTGAGGAAGTGGGTCTGGCCCACGAAAACTCATCACCTAATAAACCATCTTGTTAGTCTTTAAAGTGCTGCATAGTTCTGTATTTTGGTTCAGGCTGAGGAAGGTATTTCTGCTGCTCCAACCAGCAGTTCCTCACAAGCCAGACCCCTTCACCTGGTCCCTGCACAGTGGGCAATGTAGGGCTGGGCCCATGGGCGGCAGGTAAAAGAGGCAAGGGAGGCAATACCCTAACCTTTCCCTTCTCCTTATCCCTATTCTGACCTTTCCTGGAGGCTCCCACAGCAGGCTGCTGCAGACCCGGGAGGCCCCTCATCCCACTGCCAAGTCGACCTATTAACTTAAAAGGGAAAAAGCCTTCCAGCTTGCCAGATCTATTAGCATAACTCTGAGCCTGGGAAAGAGCCATGAAGTGGTAATGAAGCCATTTAACAAGCATGTGCCAAGCCAGAGATATCAACTGTCAGCTTCTGAACGTACTGACAAAACCAGTTGTGCATTGTATGTCTACAGCACCTTAGTTCAAATTTGCTTTAAATATTTCATTAGTTTGTTGCTGAAGATTATAAAATTATATCTCCAAAAAATCCTTGCATAGATTTTTAAACGCACAAACTGAGTATTCATCATTAGCTTACATGCTTGCAGCTTCAGACATACAGTTTTTGAACTAAATTCTTCAAAAGACCACCCTTATCTAAAATACACATTTTAATTTTAATTACTATAGTACCAAAAACTTGCTTCCAAAGTCTTCCTGTCTTTTCCATCCATCCCTACTCTCATTCACTCCTCTGTTGAAGACAGCCCTTTAAGGGACAACATTCCTTTTCTTCCAGAGAGCTGCACAAAAGCATTTCCCTTTCTTTACTTCTGACAATGTGATGAACTAGTTTAAAGAGAACGCTCCACCAAAATCAATACCTTACTAAGATACACAATCCTTTGTTATGCCTAAAATCTTTGGAAACATATTTTAACAAAACATACTGTGAAATTTCATAAACATGTCTATTTTATCAAGCTCACACAGTGTTCCCTTCTTCTAAAAACAATGACCTTTATTATGAACACACTAACCCACACTGACTAATTTTAAATAATGTCTTTGTGTTAAACATGTAGTAATCTGGAATTATTACTTTGGCCAAGTCTATCCCGGCAGAGAAAGTCAATGCAAGATACACAACTGCAGCTCTGTGAATTCGATGGACCTTGCAGCAGGCGACTGATGGGAGAAACTCTCCCATTGCCTTCCCTTACTTCTCAAGGAGTTCCAGGATCAATGAGGGTACCCTCAGTGTTCACTTTAGTGGGGCCTTACCAGACCTGCTAAATTCAACGCTGGAAGATCGCGCTCCAGAAAAGTGTGGCTGTGCCCTTTAAGGCTTAAGAAGACTTTTAAAATATAAAATCAGCTTAGAAATATTGATTAAGAAAATGTAAAGCCAAGAAGAGCTGTAGCATGTACTTCATAATACGCACTGGTGGATTCAGCAGGCCAGCTGACACCCTTACTACAAAGCTTTGCAAAGAAATCTCTGGTATAGAAACGGACCTGTACTGACATGTTTTATTCCCAAATGTAGTGCTTTCAAACAGGTACCTTTGCATGTCCAGGCTTCACAATCGGGCATGCCGGGGAAAGAGGCTCCATTTTCTTTAGGAAAAACATTTTAGAGCAGTGTTTTTCGAATGTAATTTTCCACATTAGGGCTCAGGGATTTGGCTGGAAGGGGTGAGCAGAGAGAGAGGATGGAGGACAGAAGAGAGGGAAGGGAGAGGGGCCCGAGCGGAGCAGAGCGGGGTGGCAAAGGCTGGACAGCTCGTCTCCCCAAGCGGCAGTTTCACCCACTGCCCGTTTGCTTCCCTTGGCAGATGGCTGTGCAGAGACGGCTTGCCAAGAGCACAGCGGGCCTTGGTGTTGGAGCCAGGTTTCGAGTTCAGAGGCAGCTAGGCCCAGGGCTGTGCTGCATTTCACACAGAGAGCATGGCCAGAGGAACTGTCCATCCCTGAGGCAGAGACACTGTGGTGGGGACTGTGCAGTGGAAGGCTGAGCCCGTGGGCAGTGCTTGATGGGGGCTGTCTGTGGTGCACAGCCAGCCGGCAGGAGGCTGGATGCTTGTTTACGTCTTCCTGTGAGCATAGGCGTGTGCCGGGTGTGCCCAGGCACACCCTAATGTCTCCAAACAAGTGGCTTTGCATTTTAATTGAATCGCATGATACGTTCTTTGAAGTAAAGTTTAGTTAAGTTTTATTTTCTTTAGTTTGTTTGATGAATAAAAATAATGTCCTTTATGATTGAGTATTCAAGAAATGTTCACCTTTAAAAACAAATTCCCTGGGAGCACACCCTAATGAAATGTGCTGTGCACGCCTATGCCTGTGAGTGCTGCTTTGTGAGCAGGGCTGTGGTGTCCCAGGTGGATCACCCGTGCTACCCTGGGCGGTTACGCAGTGTCTGCAGAGTGTTAATAGCGGCGGTAATTGTAACGGGACTTACAGTCTCCTGCATTGTTTCCAGGGGCATCCCCTAGAACCAGGAGCCCACAAGAGGGCCCAGCAGATACAGACTGAGCTGGTCTGAGCTTATTAGCAGGGCACTCCGGAGAGGCCTGAGCCAGAGCCGTGAAAAGCTCATCCCAGGCCCGGATGAGCCGGGCAGATGGTAGCGAACAGCGTAACCTTGAGTGTCCCTGAGCGCTCTGAGCTGGGAGGATGGCGAGTGTGCAGCTCTGGGTGTGGGTGGCAGGCAGCAGACTGTTGGCCTGACCTTGCTAGCGAGCTGAGACCAGGAAGCTACTGGCAGCTTGCGAAAAGGGCCGTTCTGATCCCTGGCGGAGCGGTGAGCATTGCTGCGGGCAGAGCCAGCTCGTGGGGATGCAGCCCGAGGAGCGTCTCTCCGGAGTGTGTCCAATGCACTGCGGGGAGCGAGGAATGCAAACATTCATGGATTTGGTCAACAATACATAAGCTTTCAAGGAAATCTATTGTGTAGGGAACAATGCAACGCAAATCACTTTCATCTCTCCTAGCCTCTGAGCTAAACTCTCGGGCCTCTCCTTAGACAGCAAGCATGTAGCAGCCACAGGGTCTCCCTGAAGACGGTGATGGAAATGGTGCCAGAGCAGGTAACACATGGGCCAAAGCCCTGATGCTTTGAACGAGTTGCCTGGGAACTGGACTTGCAGATTGGCTGTTCTTTTCTGCACGTATCCCTGTTGTTTTATTCCCCAATCTTTGATTCCCAGGTCACATTGCTGTTGTTTCTCTTTTGATGTTTAATTGTCTGTGCACGTGTGCACGCGCACGCGCACACACACACAGACACACGCGCGATGGCTTGCCCGCTCCTGTGCTGATCCCAGATGTCTCTCTTGTTACGCCCCACGCAGCCCAGAGGGTGCAATCATGTTGGGAAAGCAAAGGAAAGGAGCGGCACGCACCAGGCAGCCTGCCTGCAGGTGCTTTTGTTGTAGGGCCTCGCACAACAGGGCCTCTGGATGCGTCAGCAAGATAAATATTTAATAATCAACATCATAAGTAATTGGAGACATTCCTGGAACACAAGGGTGGGGGAAGCCAGCGGATTCACTGTGCTTCATTACACTGCTGGGCACAGGCACCTGCTGCTTTGAAAACAATAGCCCAGCTTGGTTAGAAACCACCCCCCTGGGCCACTTACCCCCCTTCCCCAGCCCAGAGTGTCTGTCCCTGACCTGCACACTGAGTTTGCTCTACACCCTGGCTCCAGGTCTCTGGGCACGCCGCAGAGCAGGGGCAAGCAATGGCACCTGGGGGCTTGCCCAGCTCCAGCAGGAAGAGCGGCTTTGCTGCTCGCAGGGTCATCGCTGTGACCTCGACCTGCTGGAGACAAGCCCTGAGATCCCCGTGCCCAGCCACTGAAAACAAGACCTGAATGTGTGCAGGGTCGCGATCGCTCGGAGCCAGTGACGTGCCAAAAGCCACTCTATTAACTATTAGGCAACTGTCGGACTATTAACCAAGAGCGTGGCGCGTGGACACAGACGCCGTGCTCCTGGCGCGCCGCACACTGCTCTGGCATGGGGTAAGTTCTAATCTAGGTCAGACTGTCCACCAGGGCAGGCATCTGGCTGAGGAGCTCCATAGATCCAGTATAGTCTCGGGATGATGGGGGGGCTCTGGCAGCCATTCTGAGTGTCCCTGCAGTTCAGCAGAAAGTAGAACTGAGGGGCAGCTGGGCTCCAGCTGTATCGGACCTGTCTGGCAAGTCGCTTACCAGCTCCCTGCTTCTGTGCAATGAGAGGGGAGCTCTTGAAAGCTAACAATCTGATTACCTGCGGCTGTCAAATTGTACCCACGGTCCTAGCAGAAAAGATACAAGGGGAGCAGCTACATGCCCCCACCACAATCCACACTGGGATTGTCTTTGATGTTGTGCATGCAGACCTTCCACTGTTGCAAAAAAAGCAAACATGATTCTGGGATGCATTCACAGGTGTGTGTGAGCCAGACACGAGAAGTCATTCTTCCGCTCTACTCTGCGCTGGTTAGGCCTCAGCTGGAGTATTGTGTCCAGTTCTGGGCACCGCATTTCAAGAAAGATGTGGAGAAATTGGAGAGGGTCCAGAGAAGAGCAACGAGAATGATGAAAGGTCTAGAGAACATGACCTAGGAGGGAAGAGTTGGGTTTGTTTAGTTTGGAAAGGAGAAGACCAAGAGGGGACATGACAACGCTTTTCAAGTATCTAAAAGGGTGTTACAGGGAGAAGGGGGGAAAATTGTTCTCCTTGGCCTCTGAGGACAGGACAAGAAGCAATGGGCTCAAACCGCAGCAAGGGAGGTTTAGGTTGGACATTAGGAAAACCTTCCTACCTGTCAGGGTGGTGAAACACTGGAATAAATTGCCCAGGGAGGCTGTGGAACCTCCGTCCCTGGAGATATTTAACAGCAGGTTGGACAGACACCGGTCAGGGATGATCTCGAGAGACGGTGCTGGGGCCTCGTGAGGGCAGGGGACTGGACTCGATGACTCTCGAGGTCCCTGCTGGTTCTAGTGTTCTCCGATTCTACGAAGGGAGCTCTGGCTGTGGAACGAGTAACGGATGCCCACGCCCGCAGTGGGGACACAGGTCTAGCTTGTCATGCCAGTGTGGTCTCATTGAATCAGACCCAGCCACCAGACGGGGAAAGAGGCGCTTGCCCCAGGAGGGAAGCATAAAACTTCATGGATTCAGATTCCAAGGCCAGAAGGGACCTCTGGGATCATCTAGTCCAGTGGTCCCCAACCTTTTGGGGCTGCCAGGCGTGGGGCTGCGCATGCGCCGCGCACCTGGGGGCGGCACCACGCATCCGTGGGGCGCAAGAATGGCTTGGGCCGGCCCTGGCACTATGCGGGCGCACATACATGCCCCGGCGGGCGCCATGGCGCCCGCAGGCAGTGCGCTGGGGACGCTGCAAGTCTGGCCTCATGTAAACACAGGCCAGACCCGCCCCAAGACAATGCCTCCCTGAAGAAACGTCCACGCTTGATTCCGTAACAACTCAACCTGAATTCACTAGCCTCAGTTTCCAGCCAGTGGACTTGTTTGACTTGTCTCTGCTAGACTGAAGAGCCTCTTGGCAAATATTTGTTCCCAGGTAGGGTTACAGCCTGTAAGTCAGTCAGTCATTAGCCTTCTCTTTGTTAAACCAAGTACAAAAGCAAGCCTGCCAGGGCTGCGGGCCAGAGAGTCCAGTCCTGACACACCAGCATTTCAGACACATTTTAGATGCAAGCTGAGGCCACAAACACTCAAGCCCACTCATGAATTTGTGGCACTTTCCTTGGGCCAAAACGTCAGCGTCCTGGCCACTTCCCAACGCAGACAGTCACAGTTCACATAGGTGCATGGAAGGGACGAGTACGCTTCCCCTTGTAGTCCACTGGCTCGACTTCTGTCCTAAACGCCCCTTGCTCTATGCTCTGCCAAGCTGCTGCTCAGAAGAGGCTGTCGTTCAGGTGCGAGTTGGGGGGCAGTAACCCCTACGAGCAGGTCCCCTCGGGGATTGACTGGGGGCGTTTTGTGTGTGGACGGGGGGGGAGGGGGGAGAAGTAGGGACTCTCACGCTGAAAGCCTCTTGCCCAAGTTCTTTTCCATGTAATTGTCATTTTGCTATTAGTGATTTTAAAAGCCATTGATTTGCCTGGCAGAAATCTCTCCCTTCCCCCGAGCTGTGTTTGCGGGGCCATCCACCATCCTTCCTTTGCCAAAAAGAATAATAAGAGCCAAGCTTAAAAGAGCCCCAAACACAAGGGCTGAGGGAGGTGAAATAGCGGAAAGGAAAGACTCTCCGTGCCAGGGTGGTGCTGCCAATTGAGGGTTCCAAAGCACTGTGTCCCCAGCATGTTTTCAGGGCCCTGACACATGATCGCCAAGTAAGTGAATGCTGTCCGGCTCGCTCACCCGCTGAAACGCGATGCAGACGGCTGCGTGGAAACCCTCTGGCCAGCTCAGCACTGCGTGGAAAGAGGCCACATGCATTTCTGCCCAGTTCCTTGGGAAGGGGCCAGCACTTGGCCTGTCTCCTGCAGGGCACTCGGTGTCATGCCGTAGGGGTGAGGCAGGCCTGGGATCCCAGAACAGAAGAGCACAGCGGGACAGGTCAGATTTCACATGGCTCTAAATAAGGAACAACTCCGCCAGAGTCACAGGAGGGGTGAATGGGGGGAGTTTCAGGAAAAGTGATTGCGACTTGGTCACTTTTGCAATGTGCAAACACAATCAAGCCCAGAGCAGCCGTACAGATACTTGGTGCCTCCAAAGGGCCTGCTTCACAAGGCGTAAAACAGTCCCGAGCCCAATTGTTTGGGAGGAAGGATTTATTCAGACCCCTGTGAATGGCGGCTGGAGCCTGCGGAGGGCCAGCCAGAGGGGCAGGGAGAGGGCCTGGGGGCACCCCATTCAGCAAGTAAGATTTTGGTGGGGGCCCAAGAGGCAGTGCACCTCAGGAGTGCTCCCACGAGTTGCTTTTGGCACCTGGGGACTGCTACGAACGTTTTTCTATAATCCCTAACTATGGAACCTCTCCCCGCCCGCTCTGTGGCCTGGAGGAGGAAGGCAGATTCCCAAGGACACAGCCCCACGGCCTCGCCCGGCAGTGAGGTGAGGTGTCAAGCCTGCTGGCCGTGAGCGTGGGGAGGCCGCCACAGGCTGCTCTGGATAGCGATCACGTGAAGGCAGAGTGCGGGGAAGCTGCTGGCCTGCCAGCTCAGAGACTGAAGTCCTGGCTCTGTGCACAGAGCAAACACTGCACATGGCCCCGCCACGCAGCCAGCACACGGCAAACATGACTCGGACAGGCCGTGGCCAGCCGTGAGAGGGGCCCAAACAGCTGCTGCTCCCGCCCGGGGTCAGCCACCTCGGCTGAGCACGCTCCTGGCAGCTGTGCAGGAATGGCCACCGTCTGGGCGTGGCCAGCCGTTCTGTCTGCTCAGCGGCGGGCACCCAAAGGGCTTGGCGCGGGAAGAGCAAGGTCGAAAGCCCAGGTCGGAGGCCAGCTAGAGGGAGCTCGACTACTGGCTGGGGGGCTGGTACCTGGACACTCAAACCTGCACTAGAGTGACGCAGCGGGGCTGAGGCCCCCCTTTTGCTGCTGTGGGGCAGTGCTCTCCTACTGGCTCCATCCAGAGAGCTCCAGGGCACTTAACTCACCGGGCAAACCACAGCGATGAGGCGCCACTGAAAACAAGCTGCCTGGCACCAAAGGGCGCATGTCACCGACAAGCCGGCACTGGCTAATGGCAGCTCCAGCTAAACTACTGGAGGCAGGCCTGAGAGTTTTGAGAAAGCTTCGGGTAGCTGCTTTGCGCCCGCCCAGAGCTGTCGGCAGCCGGCGTCCGAGTCCAGCCAAAGGCCCTTTCCTCCCTGGAGAACCCGGCCTGCATCCCTGGTCCCAGGACCCGCCTAGCTGCTGAAAGCGGGGCCTTTTCAAACCCCGCTGCCTCCCCCGCGTGCTGCCCCCACTCTAAACAGCCCCGTGCAGACACTTTGCTGTTGTGTTAGCTGGAGCTCACTCCTGAGATCTCCAGCAGGCGCCAATAGCTAGCACGGTGTGAAAGGAGTCACCCTTCATCTGCACTAGGAAAAGCGGGCCGCTAGGTCAGGCTTAGCAAGCTATCCCAGGCCTTGTCCCCCACGGAGACACAGCCAGACGCCTGGCTCTCTGCGGCTAGCGCCTGGCAGCCACAAGGGCGCTTTTGCCTGGCCAGCGTAGGGTAGAAGGTGGGCCAGCGTGAGGGAGCAAACCTGGCTGGCGTAGAAAAGACAGTGTGCCTGGAACAGGCACCACGCAGGTGAACCTGCTAAAAGCTCACTGCCATGGCCAGAGCGGACTTTGTAACTTGCCTGCGGGTGTTGTCAGCCACAAAAAGGGCCGGGTTAAATTGTAACCTGTACTTCCCCTCCAGGGGTCGGAAACAAGGAGAACTTTATGGGGAGGGGCAGCAGAGTAAACTTGGGAAAGGCAGCGGTTAGGCGGCCAACAGTCCCCCCGAGGTAAGATTCCCACCCCTCCTTCCAGACCCCTTTCACAGTTCTGAGTGGCTTTGGCTCCTGTAGCCTGGCCACGTCCCAGCTCACGCTTGGGCGCTCACCATGGTGAGCTCTAGCTGCCACGGAGCACGGCCCGTCGTCAGGGCAGGCCCACGCCACATCCACGGGCGCCGAGCCGCTGTCGCCGCAGCAACCAACGCGGTGGCTCGTGTCCACGCGATGCTCCTCTGCCTGGCCGGGCGAATCCCTTCTCCAGACAACGGGCCTGGGGCCAGGAGGGGAGCCAGGGAGACTCTCTCCAGGTGGCCCACCATCGCCCTGGAGGTGGAAGAGGGGATGAAGAGCCAGGCTGGATTAGAGCCCAGGACCAGAGGAGCTGTGTAGTGCCAGGGCCCCCAGGGGACAGGGCGCAGGGAGCCGGGCTCTGGATGTGCAGGGGCATGTGCCCATCCCTGACACACACCCCTTTGCACAGGGGCAGAGCTGCAGTTCCGGCAGGACAGAGGTCTCCTCCCCCCACTGGGCCCTCACTTTCCTGTGGCTCCCAGGCTGGCTTGTGCGGCTCTGCCCCACGTACGGAGCTCTGGGGCTGCAGCCAGTCCCTGCGCGTGGCTGGTACAGTCCTGCTCTGTGCCAGAGCGTGAGGCGCTCACAGCTCCCTGCCCCGCTGGCGGCGGGACTCCTCCAGCCCTTAGCTGAGACACTGGAGTCCGCTGGCCGGTCCTGTGGCCGTGGGCTCAGTGCGCACACAGCGCGGGTGGCGAATGCCTTTCCTGTAAGCCACGGGCGTGTGGGGACAGGCTGGCCCTTGGCCTGGCTGTGGCAGCCCTGGTGCCAGGATGGTGCTCTGAACGGCCTTCCGGCAGCATTGGCTAGAGCCCGCCACGGGGAGGGGGGGCCTTGTAGGGCCTCTCACCGCGCTGATGGGCAGCTGCTGTGCCTGGCATACGAGACGCCCCAGGTACCTCCAGGGTGACAACCCCCAGGACTGCTGGTCTCAGGCGTCCTTCAGCGTCAGCAGCTCAGGGCCAGAGCGCCGGAGGCCAGGAGGGCCCACAGCACCTCGTCTGCCCTCCCGCCCAGCCCGGCCCCCAGCACCCGCACAGCAACCCCGGCGGATGCTGGGCTCTGGCTGGGGGAGAGGCAGGGCCGCTTATGGCCTTGGGAGGCACAAGAGCTGTCACACACTGCCTGCCCCACGGCAGGTGGGGTCTGGGCGAGCTGGTCCAGGCAGGGCCGACCCCCCCGGGCTAGTGAGGTCAGCTCTGGGCGGGGCTGAAGGTGAGGAGGCGGCAGCCCGAGAGTCTCTCTGAGCTGCCCGTTGCACTGGGCAGGCGGGCGGGCGCCGCGGGGGCAGATTACAAACCCGTGGCTCCCCGCCGGCCGTAGCGAGGCAAAGGGCTGCCGGGTGGCCAGAGCGTTTCCTGCCCGCGAGGCTGAGCCCATTGGGCAGTGCAAGGTCTGCCTGCGGGCGGGGCACTCACCTCGCCCTTCCATGAGCCGCACGGTGCTTGGACATGGCGCCAGGCGCCCCGTGCTCCGCAGCAATGCTGCAGTTTGCTGGCCCCTGGTTTCCAGGAGAGAAACTGCGGGCCAGCCAGGCGCTCCTTGCCGGAGGGGCTGGACTCAGGAATTTGTTCGCACCTGTTGGCTTGGTCATGTGCCGGGAACAGGGCCCGGTTCGGTTTGCACGTCAGCTGGGCCGAGCCGACGTCTGGCGCTGGTGGGAGGGTGAGCGCCATCTCCCCTGGAGCTGGGGAGGGCAGAATCAATGGAAAGCAGCTGCCTCCTGGGGGTTATTTCATGAATGCGGTGACAGATGAGTCGTTAGTGGAACAGCAGTGCGGGACAGGGAGCCTGGTGGAATGTTTTCCTAGCCCTGGCTCCGTGTATTTTGGGATCATGCCTAGCTAGTGTAAACAGGCAGCAAAAGGCAAGGAGGGGCCTCGCTCTCCCACCCTGCTTCCCTGTTGCTCCCAGCCCCATGGGGAGATCTCTTGCCATAGGCTTTGCTCTCAAACCAGCCCAGCGTGCACCAGTGTTTTGGCCTCCCAGCCCCAGGCCCTCTGTCTTACTGGCGCTTTGCATTCCAGCCCAGCACGCAGATCCGGCTTGTGCCAGTCACTCCTGCTCACACAACCCCAGGGCGGTAGAATCCGGATACTCCATTAATACATGGAAGAGAGTCCAGGGACTCAACTCACACTCTGAGATGTGTTTGCACCTCCTGGCAGAGGGCCAGTCACCTGCATTTCTGACTGGTGAAATGTCAAACTGCTGCCCCTCTCTTCTGCTCCACAGCAGTCTGCTAGACCTGCAGCTGTCACATGAACTGGAAGACATGCCTTAGCGCAGGGCTACTCAGGGCCCACAATGATACTCACAGCACACGCATGTTCAGCAAATATAGATGCACATAGCTCCTTTCACACCGACGGGCGTGAATACAAAGATTAAGGCCAGACGAACACCACACAGGCCCCATTTCAGTCAGTTCTGCTGATATTTATAAAATGCAACATTTACCTCATTTCCACTCATTTGGCAGCACTTTTAATGAGCAGTGACAGTCCAGGAATTTAACTACTAAAATACAGCTCAACAGAAGACCATTACATTGACCATTATGGAGTGTGTTCCCAGTGGAGGCCATGTTCAAAGGATCCCACTTGTGGGCCGCATGTTGAGTCCCATGTAAACCCAAACCGCACCGCAGGCCACAAACAAACAGGCCCCAGGTCACTTGTGGCCCATGGGTTGCATGTTGAATAGCCCTGCCTTATAGCGAGAGATTTAAGGAGCTCATTTTATTTATTTTAACAAAGAGAAGGTTAAGGGGTGACTTGACCAGAAATAAGAACCTACATGTGGAACAAATATTTAATAAACAGGCTTTTCAGTCTAGCAGAGAAAGCTCTAACACGAGCCAACGGCTTGAAATTGACGATAGATAAATGAAGACTGCCTGCATTTTTAACAGCAAGTAATTAAGCATTGTAACAATTTACAAAGGATTGTGGCAGATTCTCCATCACTAGCAATTTTTCAGTCCAGACAGGATGAAAAGCTCTGCTCTAGGAATTACTTGGAGGCAGGTGTCTGGCCCCTGCTACACTGGAAGTCAGACTAGATGCTCACAGTGGCCCCTTCTGGCCTTGGCATCTATGAATCTGAAAGAAACTCATAATTACACGGGAGAAGCTGCTGCCCAAAAGCTTCGCCCTCATTCAACTGCTGGAAAAGGAAAGTGGATTAAACGAGGCAACCTTGTTTAAACCTGGCAGATGCTGTCTCAAGCTACCCAGCAGTGTGGGATTAAGGAATCACCAGGCTCCTCATGAGAGTTGATGGGGGAGGGGGTGGGATTCCAGCAGAAGATTTTGATTTTTCAGTGAAAATTAAAATATTGAAAAATTTCTGCAAAAATAAAAAAATCTTTGGAAATGCTGCTGCTGGGCCGCGTGAGAGTTGCAGTTTAGGTGCTTCTTGCTTCAGTTCCCGCCTATGGTTCAGACTCCCTGGTCAGCCTCCATCTCCCATGATGCACCATAGCAAAGGGGCGAGGAGAGACAGGGCGTCATAGATGCAGTCTGGACTATGAACCCAGCCTCAGAGCAAAGCGAGGACAGGAGGCTACCAACCCACAAGTCCTATGAGGCCTGCAGCAGCATTTCCAAATCACAGGATTTCCGTTTTGAGGTGTTGGGTTTTGGTGACAAAAACACTGCACCTGCCACAAAGAGCAGGCACTTTTCATGAAAAAAATGGTCCGAAGCCTCCCAGTTTCCCGTCAACAAACAGTTTAGATGGAAAATTTCCAACCATCCCCACACACCCAGCTGTGTGGAGAGGCAGGTATATTCCAGGGTCCAGTACCACCTGCTGCCACTGGGGATATTCGGGAGTTGCTGTGGATAGACTGCAGGAGGCAGGGGAAATCGGCCCAGAGCAGAGAACACAGGTTTCTGCCGGGCTACTGTAGAACCTGAGCCACGAACACCTGGAAAGGGAGGCTCTTCATATCTCTAGACTCTTCTGTAGAGTTACCAGAGATTGTGCAAAAAGCGTCCTGGGTGTTTTTCCAAATGTGTACAAAGGAATGTCGACTTAATACGGCTTTGAAACCTGCCGCTTCCGTTGGTGTCCCACACGGTGCCGTGCTGTGTTTGCTTTTCCCAGTTCCAGAGGCGGTGTCCGGCTGATGGGGGAGACTGTAACGCTGCAGTTCTACCGTGGAAGGATGTCAGAGCACGCCGGCTCTGGGACCGCTGTGCTGCTGCGTTTTCAAAGTAGTAGGGGCTGGGCGGCTCCCCCACACTCACCTGTTCCTCCCTGCCCTCCAGCTCTTTCAGAACGCACAAATCCTCGGCTTCGTGCTCCGCCCCCGCTCTTTCCCCCGAGCTGGAACACCACAAAGGAGCGGGCCCGGCACGAACCAGGCGCTTTGTGGTTCCCCTCGACGTGCTGGGAGGGAGAGGAGAGGCGGAGGCAGGGTGGGCGCTGGTGCCCAGGTGCATGGGGGCAGGTTACCCGGAGCGGCGGGAGTTCTTGCACCCTCCTCTGAGGCAGCTGGCAGAGAGAGGAGGCGGGAGGCCTTGGGCCCCAGCTCTAATCCACCCTGGCATGCCCATGCTCCTAACAGCGCCATGGACGTCGGCAGAAAAAGAAAGGAAGACAAGCAGCCAGTGGCAGCCCGTCCATAGGCGGTCGCCTAGGGCTCCGAATGAAAGGGTTGCTGAGGACTTTGGAGGCGGGGGCGCCGATCGCGCGTTTCGCCTTGGGCGCCAGTTGCCGGCAGCTCGTGGCCAGCGGTCCTGCGGAGTGACTGCGAGAGCCCGCTCTGTGCGACCCCTTGGCAGCCTGGGCCGGCGAGCTCTTGCCGAAGGGAAGCTGTTTGCTGCCAAGGGGGCTCAGAGGTTGTAGAGTCACTTCATGCCAAAGCTCACCAGAAGAATCATTCTCCACTTGGAAAGAGCCTGCCTGAGCTGGCAGCGGACACGCCGCATCCCTCCAAGCACAGCTGGGAAGGGGGGCCGCCAGCAGGTGCCATACGGCTGGGTCCACAGCGCGCACCTGGGCCGTGCAGCGGTGGCGCTAGGCTGTGACTGTGGTGCGCTTACCTCCTCAGGGGAGTCACTCCGCATCCGCACGGGGATGTGCCTAGAGCGCCCAGCAGTGCTGCCAGGACGACAGGGAGTGACAGGCTCTCTGGGCTGCTGTGCAGAACTGGCATTGCCCTGCGAGGCTCTTCACAGCAGCCAGGCACTGCTCTCACGCCAGAGCACCCGCCCGCCTCCTGCCAGCAGCTCGCTGCGGGGCGGGGCCTGAAACAGGCCAGCCAAGCAGCCGGGGTGGGGGCTCCCTGGTGCTCTGGAGAGAAGGGGACACGACCTTACCCTGGCCACGGGGGTGCCACATGCACGTCGCTAGCTGTCAGAGACAGTTCGTCGCCGCTGGCGGCTCTACTACTGCACCTGCTCAGCAGCATCACAGGAGGCAATTTATAGCTGCAATTAAGGGAGACAAGAAGCAGCACGAGTCAAATACCAGCCGTGCTCAGAATAGCTCTCATTTGCCTAGTTGGGAGCCAAACTAGACTTAATTCTAGCCGCCTCCGTCGGCTGCTCAGCATGACTCAGTGCTCAAAGGAAAACATACCTTGGCAAAGGGGCTGAAAATCGCTGCCATTGCAGAAAGGGTGACATGCCACTGCTGCCACCTCAGAGGGACATGACGCCCCACAACACACTTGTCAAGCTTCTGTGGCTGAATGTGATTCTCCCCATTGTGCAGAGAGGTAAATTGAATGTAAACCTGTTGGGTTCACACTTCCCAAAGCAGTCACTACATTGGGGGGCCCAGCTCGAGCCACCCAGGGCCCCGTGCTCTGAGGTGCTGGGCAGGCGCTCAGCACTGCAGAAAACCCAGGATCCAGCTTTCGAATAGGACACCCAGCAACCAAGCACCCAAATCAGTGGGCACAAAGCACACGCCCAGCACTGGCTGGCCTCTGGGTGGGATTACAGCCCCTCCGTAGCAGGGAGGGACGCGAGTCCTTGGACCTAAGTTGTGCTGCTAAAAGGAGAGCGTGTTCCATGCACCCAGAGAACACTGTAGACGGCTGAGGGGCCAGAGCACACAGGCCTGACGGCAGCACCTGCACCCAGAGGCAACCTGCGCCAGCCAGCTCTCTAGCAGCTCCCTGTTAGGCACTGAGCCCCGTGGCTTTCTGCTCACTGCCACGCCCGCTGAGCTTGGAGGGACCCTGCTGCTTGACTAGCTCCACGCTGTTCCCTTTGCCATGTGCACAGCGCCCCACCGCCCACTGCAGACCCAGGCCGTTCAGCGGGCCCTGCGATAAAGAGAAGCACCGCCTGTGTCGTGCTATGGGAAAGGAGCCGCTTCATCTGCCCACTGCAGAGTCATAGATCTTAATTAGCCGGGCTCGGAAACTCAATACCGTCAGCTGGCTCCGGGAGGGAGCTGCCGCTTCTAAGCGCATTGAATTCGGCTCGGAGAGGGTGAAATAAACGGCTCTGGCTGCAGGACGCAGCTCACGGGCCCGGCCCTGGCGGGAGGGGGGGGCACAGCTTCTGCAGTACAAGCAACAAGGAGCAGTGACTGTGAGCGCGTGGCGGCTCTGCAGTGCCACGGGCCCGGGTGCAGCCGCAGCCGCATGGTGGGGGCGTGAATGTGGCAGCAAATCTCGCGGGGTGACAAAGAGAGAATGTTCCTGCCAGATGACGGTCCAGGAATCGCGGTTCCCCGAGCGGCTGCGGCTGCATCTTTGGACCGTGCTCTGCCGCGAGCAGCGTGACGCGCAGGGCCAGGGCCCCGCCTGATTTCAGAGCCTCGCATCCACTGATGTCAGGGAAGTTCAGAGTCGAAATATCTCTGAGGCTCTGGGGCTCAGTGGTTATTGCAGAGGCCAAGGGAGTGCCATTCCACCGCTCACAGCCCCTGCCTCCAGGTAGGCACCGTGGGAGTGTCTCTCCCCAGCCCTGGCCAGGCAGACGTCCCGAGGGAGGGAGAGGGCACAAGAATCTCGCCCAGTAGACGTGAGGCCAGTCCGTTGACATGGCCCTGAAGCAGAGCTCACCGCTGCCAGCAGGACTGGCCTGGGCCCAGCGGCGGCCGGCGTGGGCTGGGCCACCTCTCGATTGCAAGAATGGGAAGACCTAGGCCTGCTGCTGGAAGAAGAGCGCGGGGGAGGCGATGCCGCTCTGGGAACGCAGGGTGTGGTCTGCAGCCCTCACGCTCCCTTCCGTAGGGGAACAAGCGGGGGGCCCTGCAGCACTAACCGCCGGGGGTCCCCCGACTAGAGCCTCGCTGTGCGTGCACGTGCCGGCGGAGGGGTGTGCCCCGGCCAGACTGCAGTGCCTGTGGAGAGCCCCGCCCTTGCTCACAGGCCAGGTGCCCAGGCTCACCCCTGCTGGGGGTCTGCTTGGGGGGTGAGCAGCACAAAGCGCGCCCATCGCCGCGGCCCTGCCCGCTGGGGTGCAGGCTTTGTGCTGTGCTGGTGGGACCGGTGCAGCTGGCCCTCGGGCTGCCCGTGCTGCTGAGGGGGAGCTCCGCAGGGACGGGGGTCCAGGCCCTGCTTTACCAGCCGACCTGTGTCTGGGGCCCCTCAGGGCTCTGCTCAAAGCGGAGCCACATGGGGCGCTGGTGGCACGAGAGCCTGGCAGCTGCAGAGACTGGAGAGGCCTAGCCCCAATGCGGGTCAGCCAGCACTGCCCAGAGCTGCGCACGGGGAAGCGAGGCACAGGCTGTCGCACGGCCGCTCAGCGTAACCCTCCCCGGCTCCAGGACGCCCGGGGCCCTGCCTTGGCTCGACAGCCTCCAACTCCAGGGGTCTGCCGAGCAGAGCCGGCCCCAGCACTAGCCTGCCCACACTCAGGCCAAAGGCCCGCTCCTGGCAATGGGGTGTAGGGGAGCAGGACCCCTGTCTATTGGCGGGGGGCAGCAAAGGGCTGTGCTTCATGGGGTATGGCTCCTGGGGAAGGCTGTGATGTCACAGCAGGCTGCCTGTTTCCAGGGAGGGGTGCTGGAGCGAGCGGCCCCGTGGCCGGTGTAAGCGGAGCCATGGGTACAGAAAGGCCAAAGGGTCTTTGTGAGACTCGGATTGCTCCGTGAGCCGATCCACTGACCTCCTGTGTCTGGCTCCCCCACCTGCAGCAAGGCAGCTGTGCTGGGCTTGGCCCTGGCTCCAGGCATGCACGGACTATCTCACCTGGGTACACACTGACCCACACAGGGCTTGAGTTCCCCCATGGGGAACTGTGGGTATGGGGCAGCCTGACTCACGCAGGGGTCTTTCATCCATGCCATAGGGCTTGCCTCTCCTCTTCCCTTCTGCAGGAGATGGGGAAAACACTGTAGGTCTGCCAATCTGAAATTAATAGGTAGCAGGTGTAAACAAACAAAAGGAAGTTTTTCTTCACTCAGCGCACAGTCAACTTGTGGAACT
>JANRFK010001234.1:212318-227438 GCA_030068395.1 Apalone spinifera
GGGGGTAGAGATTTGGGAGCAGGGTTATCCGCTTTACAGAGCCTGGGCTTTCTAACCCACGGGATTTAAAAACAAAACAAAAAAGCTCGTAGCCCTTCAAAACAAACTGCTGAATGGGATTGGCTAGTCCCTGTTTGTGCTTCCAGCTACAGATTAACGGGGCTGCCCCTCTGAAGCTGCTGAATGTTCTTTAAAGGACAGGTTTAGTGATAATAAGCATTGCACTCGTAAAGTGAGCCCTTACTGCTCTCTGCCTATGCTCTTGCTCAAATTCATCTTGGTCTAAGTGTGAGCCACTTTTTTTTTTTCAGTTGTTGCTGGGAGAGATGTAGGATCTGTGTCCTGTAATCCCTCCTAGTTAAGGGATAGAAATGTAGCCATGTTAGTCTGGTGTAGCTGAAACAAAATACAGGACTATGTAGCACTTTAAAGACTAACAAGATGGTTTATTAGGTGATGAGCTTTCGTGGGCCAGACCACTACTTGATCTACTACTTGATCTGAGGAAGTGGGTCTGGCCCACGAAAGCTCATCACCTAATAAACCATCTTGTTAGTCTTTAAAGTGCTACATAGTCCTGTATTTTGTCTTAGTTAAGGGAAAGAGGCTATCTGCACACTGTCTGAAGATTACACTATATGTCATGTTTCCACACCTAGAGTCCAAAGCCACCAAGTGCTATTCTTTTGTGGTTAACAAGAGTTTCTAGAAAACAAAGTTGCGTTAGTGGTAGAATCTTAATAGTGCCTGCAAGCATGTGGAGACTCTTCAAACATTCCAGTCCCACCAAACAGAGGCAAAAATTGATAGATTAAATTCAGTGAGGTACGGGGGCGGGGAGAGAAAATATCAAGGAGAAACAAAAACAATGCTCAAAAAATGTTCTTCATTACTAGTATATAAGAAGTTGATCCACTAATGTGCATATAGTTAGGGAAGAAAGTAACATCAAGACATTTTGGAACACAGTTGGGCTCCATTTTCCTTTTGGGGGATGGTAATCTTTGTAGTTCAGTAGTTCCTAGTGCATCAACCTGGGCCGCACTCAGCTGTGTGAAGTGTGGCCATGTAGCAAAGAGTGAGATGCTACTCTTAAAGAATGTACTCCTCGCTAATGAAAATGACACAAAGGGATAAAAACACAAATAAAGAAGGGGAATAAGAAGAAAATGTGCAAGATGTTCAAAATAAGCCATAGCCCACTAACTATCGTGTTGTGGCTCGTGTGCAGATTGTAAACTCTCTGGCACATCCTGTATGTCTTTTGTGCTAAGTGATGTACATTGGGGCATCTGGGCACTACTTTTAAAGTATTTAATAATACAACAACATGTACACAATGATCAATAGTAAATTTTAAAATATGGTTCAGACCAACCACACTGCAATGATTTCTTTAAAAGCGCTGATTTTTTTTAAGAAAAGTACCATTAAAGACTTCAAAGTGTGTCCATTTTTCTTACCCATTGGCATCATCTTGGTAATTCTGGCTATGTCTACACTCGCGGCTTCTTGCACAAGTATGGCAGTTCTTGCACAAAAATCCGCAGAGCATCCACATGGCCCACCTGCTCTTGCGCAAGGAAATTTACAGTACGGTGTGGTAAGAGAGGGCTTCTTGCGCAAGAGCTACGCTCTTTTTTTAACAGGTGTAAGCCCTCTTGCGCAGGAGCTCTTGCGCAAGAGGGCAGTGTGGATGCTCGGCTGGGGTTTCTTGTGCAAGAAAGCCCTATGGCTAAAATGGCCATCAGAGTTTTCTTGTGCAAGAGAGCGTCCACGCTGCCATGGGCGCTCTTGTGCAAAAGCACAGCTGGCAGATGGCAGTGTGGACGTTTTCTTGCACAAGAGTTCTTGCGCAAGAACCCTTGCACAAGATGTTCTTGTGCGAGAAGCCGCTAGTGTAGACCTAGCCGTTATGGCTGTTTATAACATCCAGCAATGTTTCTCTGGGGAACCCACATCCTTTGTCTTGTGAATTCTCGAGTGTGACCGCTATGGCTCATGAGCTTTTCATATGAGCTGAATTTATAAAAGCTATTTGTTTTCAAGGAATATGCAGATAGAGCTTAATTCTAAGGAGCCCTGACATGCGGGGCTTACTGTGCAAATGCCTAAAGTTCTATGGATATTTCCATGAGCAGGGCTCGACAGATAATACAATCTACTCGCCTGTGGTGAGTAGATTGCAACCCGGAGGAGCAGGGTTTGGGCGATCTGCACATGCGCAGATTGCCGGACAGCGTGGCTGGCGAGCCCTGTCCATGAGGCTTCAATTAGGTCCTGCTTATTCTAAATTCAAGGTTCACCAACATCCTTAATACTTACACTCTTGAATTTCATGAGTGAAACAGTTATCTCTAAAGTTTACAAGCAAAACTTATTCAGCCGCTTGGATTGTGAATATGAAAAATATTTTTCTACTTTGAATGAGGGGGAGATGAACAAATGTGAGAAGTTGAGACTTGCCCTTTAAAACACAGTATTAACAAACATTAACATTTTATAGAAGAACAAGAACTTGCTTGAAGTGTAGGACATAAGGGCTATGTCTACACTGGCAGGTTCTTGCGCAAGAACATCTTGCACAAGGAGTCTTGTGTGACGTAGTGTGGGTAACTTGCTGGTGCTATGCTGGGCAGTGGGCTGTGAGTGACCTCCACTGGCTGCTGTCTGCAGTAGGGCAGAGGATGAGTCATTATGCAAAGGGGTCTTCGAACCCGTCTGACCAGTCATCACTCAGGGAGAGGAACAATGGGAAGAAGGGGAGTGGAGCCCTGGCTGGGGGCAGGGCTGGAAGTGAGTGAGTGAGGTTTCTGGCTGGTTTCATGGAGGAGGCAGCTTAAGCTACAAGTGGAGATTTAGGGGCCCAGTCTCCCCTATCTCAAGGGGGGCTGAGGCATCCTACGCCTGCCCTGTAACCAGATGACATCTATGCTGTGCTGTATCCTGGAGAAGCAATAAACTCCCTCTATTCTAATGGCTGGTGGAGTCTCTGTGCCATTACGCGGGTGCAGGTGATGGGGAAAACCCCAACGCACCGTCACATCTTGTGCAAAAAAGTCCACACTGCCATGTGCTTTTGTGCAAGAGCATCCATGGCAGTGTGGACGCTCTCTTGCGCAAGAAAACTCTGATGGCCATTCTAGCCATAGGGCTTTCTTGCGCAAGAAACGCCTGCTGCGTGTCTATGCTGCCCTCTTGCAGGAGCTCTTGTGAAAGAGGGCTTACATTTATTAGAAAAGAGCATAGCTCTTGCGCAAGAATCCCTCTCTTCTCGTGCTTTATTGTAAATCTTCTTGCGCAAGAGCGGGCGAGCAGTGTGGACGCTCTGCGGAAGAACGGCCATTCTTGTGCGAGAACCCGCCAGCGTAGACATAGCTTTACTGCTCAGCATCAAATTTAACTCTGTTCCTGTATCTATAGATTAGGTACCCTTCTTGGTGCCATGTAACTTGTCGTTCTGATCAGATTACAATACTATCAGGTTCTAGTGGATCGCATGTTGAGAAGATGTTAGGATAAACTTTTGTACTAGGTGGTCCTGTCTTTGGAAAAGTTTGCAAATGTTAGCCCTGCACTAGGGATATTAGTGTGTAGTCATTTACCCAATTAACTGATAAGTCTGGACTCATTGGTTAACCCTAATGACTACATGTACCCCCTGCTTGCTGCTTCTGTATCATGGAGAGCCGGCTTTCAAGCCAGCTCTGTGCACGTGCTGGCTTCCGCGGAGCTGTGCGCACAGCTCTGTGCACATGCTGTGCCCATGCTCTATGCACATGCTGGCTTCCACAGAGCTGCCTGCCCCCCCTTCCCCATGCTGCTGCCTATGTATCTGAGGCAGTGGGGTTGGAGAGGCAAGTGAGAGCTGGTGTTTGTGGGGAGCTGCTCCCCAGCTTGTAAATGTGTAACAGCTAAAAAAAAATTCAACAGTTACACGTTTACAGAAATAAACGTTTGCTAACATTCCTACCATACACAATGGATTACTGATGCCAGTTGTGCACTAAGGGTGCATCTACTTGAAATAAGCGACACAAATTGAGCTACATCAATTGTGTAGCTTATTTCTAAATTGGGAGCGTCTACACAGCACTTATTTCAGAAAAGAGCACTCTTCCTCCGACTTTCCTTACTCCTCGTACAAGGAGGGTTACAGGAGTCGGAGTAAGAAGTCCTCCAGCTTGACAGTATTTCGACATTACTTCGAAATAACTGACTGCTGTGTAGATGTGGGCTAAATTATTTTGAAATAACACTAGTTATTTTGAAATAATATTGCTGTGTAGATGTACCCTAAATGCCCCAATACTAACTATATGAGTTAAATCAGGCAATTGCCATGCTTTGAATAAACTCACACAGGAAAATGAGAGATGCCGCTTCACTAACAGGTGAACAACATTCACAAAGTGATAACTGCATATCTGACCTGTTGGTTCTCATACCTACGCAACGCTGTCAGTAGACTGCCTGGGAGTTTACATTTGTAACTTTGCTGTACACTAAAAAGCATGGATTGAATAGAGATACTGGATTCATGGTTTATTACAACAATATATAACCCAATAACAATCTGCCCCACTTTTGTTTCCACTTTGAATGGTCCCTTGAAATACACGTTAATTACCAATGCTAAACAACCTGTTTCTTCTTGGATAGCTCTGTTTCCCAGACCTGAAGAAGAGCTCTGTGTAAGCGCCAATGCTTGTCACTGGCTAGGTGTACTGTAGCATTAATGTTGGAATAGCTTGTTTTGTTCAGGGGTGTAAATTACCACCCCCAAGCAACATGAGTTACACTGACATAAACATTGATGGGGACAGTAATATGTCTGCAGGAGAGAGTCTCTGGCTAACGTAGCTACTACTGCTCGTTAGGCGCAAATTAATTACTTTGAGGCAAGAGCTCTCTCCTGTCATTATCGAGTGGCACTTCTGCCTTGGTACAATCCCACTGCTGTAAGCTCTCTAGTGTAGACCTAGCCTCTCTCACCGACAGAAATTGGTCGAATAAAAGATATTACCTCATCCACATTGTCTCTTTAGGACGATGGTGTCCAACTAGTTCTGAAGCAGTAGCCGTTATAGTAGCTATAGCTATAAACTGTAGTGACTACTGCTATAGCGAACTAGCCACACTCAACCGGCCAAATGGCCACATGTAGCTAGCATGTTGGACACCGTGGCTTTAAGACATAAGCATTTTACAGCTACAAGTCGCTTCTCCATTCAAGCCACTAAGTTTAAGACAAACATAAAAGAGAAGTAAACAACTTCCAGACTTCCCACTTGCTCCAAACTCCAAAACCCAGAGTACAGTGATGTATGAATTTTGATGAAGTTCCTCTCTCAAGTCACTTCTTTCTGGCTCTTTGTCTCATTACCCCCCATTCACCAGTTCACAGTACTGTTTACTGCTCCTGTTCAGACATTGCTCCTTTAACAACAGTATCAAATTGTAATAATTTGATTCTTCTAATTAGTAGTCTCTTAGCTTCAGGTTTTTTAAATAAAAAAAATTGAGTTTGGGTTTTTTAACTTTATGAAGTTTTTAGGCTCACATATCTTTCTCTAAGAGAAAGAGAAGAAAAATAGCCCTTAAGAAAAGAATGTTAGGAATCAATGATTTCTTCTTTCTCTCTCTTGCAAAGATAGCAAAATACATGTGTACTGTGGAGCAATTACTTGCAAAACTCAAGATAAAAATTGTTAAAACAGTGTAATATTCATCAGCAAAACTGTCTTTAGAGACTTGAGATGAGTTTAATATAACTCCTTTAATCAGTAGAATAAGAGTGGCTTTTTAGATTGTACCTCAGGGGTGGGCAATAATTTTTAATGGGGGCCACTCCAAGATTTTGGCAAGTAGTCAAGTGCTGCACTTCTGTGTAGGGGGTGTGTAGTCTGGGATGGAGGTTGGGATGCACTGCCATCCTTTCGCCGCCTGTCACAGGACCCCTGGCTGCACTGCCAGATCTCCCTCCACCAGCGGGGTTCCTGCCTTTGCTGCTGGATCTCCATGCCCCTAGGCTCTCTGGTCCAGGAACATCCCAGATGTTGCTGGACCAGAGTGTCCTGGATTAGGAAGGTACAACCTATATGAGTTTAAATTGTCAATTTTTATAAACTAAATGGAGCTGTCATAAATTTTCCAATAGAAACTAAATGTTTAGATCAGCTTGTTAGCCTCTGCAGTGATATGCAGTAGAAATGGCCTTGCTGACAGTTCAATTAAGGGAAAAAAATTAAGTTATAGCTTAGTTTTATTTCTGGTGGCAACCTCTTTAATGATTCCAACTCTGACTCAGATATTTCCTGAATTAAAAAGCTTCATTAATAGAACTGGAAAGACGACTTTAAAAAAAGTGCTAATTAGACTCTTGCTTTAAATCTTCAAAGTTTCATGCCATCAATTAATTCTTCACAAAACTGAGTGAGGCAGATGGTGGTATCTCCATCTTGAAATTAGTGGGTTGAGGGAGGAACTTTGCTTTATTCAGTTTGACCTAATTTGCATGTGCAAGGGAGTATCTAACAGCCCTTCCTTTCCTTTTTGTGGAACAGCAGCAATAGCTAGATTAAAGTCAGTATTGACTTTGGCCATGTTAAAGTTTTGTTAGTTGTACTCTTTGAAAAGACATCCCAGAATGTACAAAATTTGGAAAAGAGTAGGCTGGTACCCAGAAGGGAGGGTTCCAGATCTGTTGCCCAAAAAAGATAGTATTTTGGCTTTCTTCATCTTATTGGGGGACCCCTCTGTGTGTGTGCGCACTCTAATTGGAACCTTAGATTCTAGAAAATTAACCTTTGGATTGTCTGTGATTTTTAGGATGTGTGATGTAATGATGACCTCTAGAAAGATACATTAAAATCCTCAGTCAGCATTCGGTAGCAAGGCACTTTTATTTTCTCTTTGTGCTTTCACAGAGCTCATTGTAAGAGTTCTGTACCTAACCTTGGAACATTTATGAACCCTAGTTGGCAGTTCTGGTTGCAGTTCTCCCATTGCTTAGACTGCTACATGTCAGGGGTCTTTCCATTTGTACCTCTGGAGTGGTCATAGAACTGGTCTATCCCTTCATTTGTTAATAGAACAACAAACTTAACTCTATTTTATTTTGTAATTAGGGTAGGTGGAAAAGTTTGCTTTTACTATTTAACTCTGAGCATTTCACTGAATCTTTAATTTAGGCCTTGTCCAAGATAGGGGACCCATCTAAAACAATCAGATTATTGTGCCACCTTCAGATGAAGAGTGCTTTATAAAGGCTGATATGCCTACCAGGTCTTCTCAGAAAGTGCCTCACAGGGCGGGAAGACACTCTCCTCCAGAACCTTTTTCTGCAAAAGACTCTGGGAGCATGTGAGTTTAGGGGATGTTCTCTCGATTTTTCTGACTGGTGTAAATATATCCATTTTCATTCTAAATGCAACTGTCAGGCGGGGAATGTGTTAACATTCAGTGTTTAAGTATAGAAGCTTCAGGGGGTAGCTGAGTTAGTCTGTACAGAAAAAACAACAAATTGTCTGGTAGCACTTTATAGACTAACAAAACATGTGGATGGTATCATGAGCTTTCGTGGGCACAGCCCACTTCTTCAGATGACCGGAGATGACAAAACTCCGATCATCTGAAGAAGTGGGTTGTGCCCACGAAAGCTCATGATACCATCTACATGTTTTGTTAGTCTATAAAGTGCTACCAGATCATTTGTTAAGTATAGGTCAGTGACCAAATGATTGAAATACAGAAGCTTTTAAAAATGGATTTATTTCTCATGTGGATGTTCCCTATTACTTACTAGCCCTACATAGATATTTAATTAGATTCTATGTGCACAGACATTTAACAAAGGTTTCTTTCTTCTTGCAGGTTTTGGAAGGAAGGATGTAGTAGAACACTTGCTGCAAACAGGAGCCAATGTTCACGCTCGTGATGATGGAGGGCTAATACCCCTTCACAATGCTTGTTCCTTTGGTCATGCTGAAGTGGTTAGCCTGTTACTATGTCAAGGTGCAGATCCAAATGCCAGAGACAATTGGAATTACACTCCTTTGCATGAAGCTGCTATCAAAGGGAAAATAGATGTGTGTATTGGTAAGTATTTATAATTGATTGCATTAATTTAGTTTAAAAATGCAAATACATAAACACTGAAATGAACAATTGTAGTGCCTGTTTTCATTCAGCTAGAGAATGAAAGGGACCCGTTACTTTTCTTTTCCTTTTTAAGAAGGATTTTATTTTCATTAGTAAAGAGATTGTAACCTAAAATTAGTTAAGTTACAGTATTGATCACCCAGTGTTTTGTAAGATTTTGTCTGGTAAGCTAAACTGGTACAGCAGGAGCTAAATTTTGATGGAGGAGTAGTCTAATCCAGATAGTTTACAATCCCTTTACAAATTTGTTAATCCCAAATATACCTTTTTGGCAGAAACATAACATGAGAACTCAGCTCTTCCATTTTATTGGCAGAGTTCAAATAACATGGCTTTTTTTAGCTTAAACTTGCCATTGAGGTATTCTTCCAACTGAAAAGACAGGTATTTCATTTGTTACAGGGAATGAAAGGTTAACGATCTTACGACTGCTACTTGTAAAGCTTTGAGGGACTAGTTACAAGATAAAGTTGTTCAGCACAGTTATATATTTAAAGCAAGTGCTTTGACCTATAGCCAAAGCAATTTCAAATGAAGTTGAACATTTCAGTAATTTTAAATGTATGTAGATTATCAGGGCTTGACAAGCAGCAGCGAGCCCTACTTGCCAGCCACGCGGTTTGGCACACTGTACATGCGCAGACCGCGCTGCGATTGTGCTGATTGTGCTGCGGCGCCGTGCCGGCTTAAAATCTACTCGCCCGGGGCTTGACTAATTTGTCGAGCCCTGTAGATTATAATAAATACTCTTCAGTAATATTTCATTTTATATGTTTTTCGCCTGTTCAGTAATTCTTTCTTCAAGCAGAATTTATTTATTTTTCTTAAATGTGCAGATTGGCTTGAAAGTTCCTTCCGAAGGGAAGACTTGTGCAATTGTCTGATTGGTATTTCAGATCAGGAGGAAAAACACTTGATCATCATGTTGCCATATCATATTACCAATCATTGTCATAAATTTAGAATCTTAGTTGTAATTGGAGAACATTTTATTATATGGACCAATTTCGAAAAATCTCCAGTGTTTGCTTAAAGACAGTTAACATTACAAATTTAGTCGGAAGATTGCTACCTGTTGATATGGCACTACTGGAGTCCTGTGTCCAGTTCTGTCACAACTCCAAAAAGGCTGGTGTTAAAACTTGAAAGGGTTCAGAGAAGAGTCCCAAGAATGATTTGAGAACTGGAAAACCTGCATTGTAATGAGATTGTAAAAAGAAGGCTAAGAGGTGACTTAATTGTGATCCATAAATATTTACATAAGAAGAGACCTGATTCTAGAGAGCTCATTTAGCAGAGGATGGCATGATAAACTTGAAATCTTTACATCATGAATCATTGCCTTTCTTAAAAGGTATACTCTAATTCTTCCAATATTTAGGAATAAATCATAGAATACTAGAACTGGAAGGCACCTTGAGAGGTCATCAGGTCCAGTCCCTTGCCCAATGGCAGGACCAAACACTATATCCCTGCTAGATGTCTAGCTGACTTGCTCTAAAATATCTTCAATGATGGAGATTCCACAAACTCTCTAGGCAGTTTACTCCAGTGCTTAACCATACTGACAGGAAGTTTTTCTTGATGTCCATCCTAAATCTCTCCTCCTGCAATTTAAGCCCATTGCTGCTTATCCTATCAACTGACGCCAAGGAGAAACATTTTTTCCTTCCTCTTTGTAATATTATTTAGGTACTTGAAAAGGCCGCTTCACCTAATCAGGGAATTGAACTTTGGGCCCTCAGATTAAAAGTCTGATGCTCTACTGATTGAGCTAGCCAGGCTCAATGATTTCATAAAATGTATGAAATATGGAAACATGCAGTGTACATTTTTTCTACATGTGTTTGAAATGGTTCTGGTGTGATTTGATCAAGATTTAGACAGCTTAGTATGTCTGTTTTACCCTTTGTAGTACCTCAGTTCCTATTTGGTCCCTATCTCTTCAAATCCTGTATGTAAATAACTTTGCAAAGCAGACTAGTATAAATTTATTTATAATCTAATTTGCAATATTACAGTTGCCATGTAAAGTTTGTGTTCTCTCATCCTCGACCTAAGGGGAAAGAAATGTGACGTGTGGGTGCACTTCTCATGTTTACACATCCTTGTCCAGTTAGATGAAAATAATGTCAATGGCAAAGCAATATAAAAATTTTCAGCAGAAGTATGCATCTCCCCTTTTATAAAACTATGTAACAAATGAAAGCCAGAGACCAGTAGCAATCCTCAGATCTATAGTAATCACCATTTAGTTTTTGCTGGTTTTCTAGCTTTCTGATTTGGTTGATTTTATTGGGACTTTGAAAGACCATTGTTCATGAATTTTCCATGGCTCCTGGTTCATTGCTCTTCAATTATCATTTTACTCTCCTGCCATATCACAGGAGCAGCATTCTCATGGTAAGGAGAACATGGACAAAGACATGCACATGGGAGGAAGAAGAACAGACAGGGCAAGTGTATCGCATTTTAGAATTTGGTAGATGTTCAAAACAAATGAGCCAAAATGAGTTGTATGGAAAAAAGTCAGTAGAGACCATTTCTAAAAAGAGAAGTTGTTGGTTTACAGCAGATACTGTGGCGTTCAACAATAAATTCTTGTGTGTTGTGGCAGTGTTTCAGACTGTCAAATTTATGCTTTATAAAAAGCATGCCTGACTTGTTTAAGTCTACTCCCTGACACTGATTTGTATAGACCAATTTATTTTATTGCAGTTATATTAGTAGTCTACACTTTGGATAAAAATAACTACTCTCCAGTGCACTTAGGGTTGGCAGAATCCATTTTTGTATCCGTGTTTTAAATTATTGGGGGATCAGAATTATTTAATGACCGCATGATTAAGCTGAATTGTTATAAACCATTAAAACATAAAATTATGTATTTTGACATGTGATGTTGACAAAGTAAATTACCTTATCAACAAGTCATACCAATTTTTACTATTCATTCACTAATCTGTTCATGGAAAGCCTAGTTCAAAAGGTCAAAAAATGTATTACTGGATTTTTGACTGACGCTCTCAAACAGCATTTTTACTACCTTTTCTATCTGCTAATTTTGATTATCATTTAAACATTGGTCAATATGTTTATGGTGAAGTCAGAATTTATTGATAAAAAATTAATCCTCCCAAGCCTGAGAATATTGCAGAAATATATTCTCAAGAGGTTAGTCTTTGCTGTGCCATCACATTTTGCTTAAGATATAAACAAGGCTCAACCATCCTGTCTACCACAGACTGGTATTTGTTTTAAGAGCAGGTTAAACAAACACCTGTCAGGGATGGTCTAGAGTGGTTGGTCCTGCCATGAGTGCAGGGGATTAGATTTGATGCCTCTCCAGGTTCCTTCCAGTTCTAGTACTCTATGATTATATAATATTTGCTTCATTTTTTTTTAGTTGATTAAATGCAATGAGTAGATCATTCACCATTTAAAAATGGCTGGGAAGTTGAAAAAAGCAGAAAAGCTTGTTTTCTTCTTTAAATCTATGAGTAAGAATGAGGTGTGAGGATTACCTACTAGTTCTTAAATCTTGAAGTACCAGGTGACCAGAAGCCAACAATTCAGCTCATTAACTATATAAATACTTCTTTTGTTTAATAAATTAGTTTTAAATGCAAAATTTGTTTTGATAAACAATGAGATGTCTTCTAAGGTGGCACTTTAGAAGCTAACAGATTTATTAGGGGATAAACATTCATGGATAGCCTAAGGTGCCACAGGATTCCTCATTGTATTTGCAAATACAGACTAACACAGCTAACTGAGTTTTTTCTTACATATCCAACACATTCAGTGTAGTCTAGTTAACTAATAAATACAGTTTTAAAGTGACCTTTTTTATGCATTTTAAATTGAATTCCAGTTTATATCATTAGACTCCACTGGCATAAAAATAAATGTAAAAGTGCATGCCTCACAAAATGAAGTGTGCAGGACAGAAGTATATAAATGTAGATTTTTTTTTTGCAGCTTTCATAAAGATTGTTTTCATAATAAGAGGGAAATGATTTAAAAAAATAAAAACTAAACATTGCAGTTTGGGAGCTGTCTGCCATACAAGACTGTTCTAATCAGGGAGTTGAACAGCTAAAATGTTTGTTTATGTTCTAGTTCAGGTTCATCAATATTTCCTAATTCTCCAGTTCAGATACTAATTTAGAAGGACTGTTTGGTAACTGGTTCAGCCACTCCTGTTTGAACAAGTTCAAACACATTTCTTGTAGATTATTGTCATATGTTCTTATTCTTGCATTATAATGCCTAGTGAAAGAGTATTTATTATTGCACTGGTTAGAAACTTTCACCACAGAATGTCATTCAGACATTTTTGTCTACAAATATGTGTCATATTTTCAAATTATGAGCTGGTGTGATGGGTTAAACCATGCAATATCTATTTTTCCTGTCATTGGCTGACCCTCTCCTTTTCCTCAACGATATATCTGAGAGAGGGGTAGGCACAGCCTGATTATTTTCAGGCATAACAACTTTGCGCAAAAGGGTTTTTCTTGCGCAAGAAGGGGCAGTGTAGACAGCTCTGTCTTGCGCAAGAGCCTCTTCCGCGAAAATGGCGGCTCATTAGCTATGCAAATGAGGCTCGGCGATATTTCACGCTGAGCTTCATTTGCATAGCTCTGATGCAAGATCGCGCCAGTCTAGACACAGCCTATTGGTTTTGCATTTTATTTGGTCTTTGGTGTTTGCATTTTGATTCTGGCACTTGGTGCCCAGAGTTCACTCTTGATCTCTCAAGTGCCATATCGGTAATGTAATTGACATCATTTATTTGAATAAAATGTAAACTAGTAAAACTTCACTGGCTCTATTCTCTTAAAAAAAAAAAAAAAAATCAGAGCCAAGCAGTAAAAAGAGCTGGTGTCCTTAATTTAAAAGTAGCTTTCAGTTCTGGTTATGGATTAAAACATAAATTGTTCAGACAGTGAGACTGCAGTTATGATTTCTTGCTGTTAATAAATAGTATAATAAAACAAATGTTGAATGTGTAATAATCTGAAGAATTATTGCTTGCAAGGAACACTGACTTATACTTTTGTCATTGGCATAAACAGTGAAGACCAAGCATGTAAAATAGAATAAGTTCATATTACTCTTTTCTGTTTTTCTTGTTCAGTTTAATGATGCAAGTTGATTACAATAAATGCTAGTGGTACAATTGGAAACAAGACATAACTGCCACACTGTTGATAAAAAGTATGCATTTTTGTAAAGAAATATAAATCCAATATGGCTAACCAGAATGCTTTAGATGTGGAAATTGAAAACTAGTACTCTTCTTTGAGTGGTAATTGCATATTCCCACTTTGAGGATGCTGTGGCTCCAGTCAGCTCACCCAAAGGAACCAAACTCTCAGAGCCTGTTGGGACACTCACATGCTCCTCCCCATCTGTTCCCAAATGTCCTTGGTGCATGATAATGTACTGGATCGCCTCCTATCCTTCCAACCAGATTGTGCAACAGACCAGGAATTGCTTTGCAAAGAACCATCTGGTTCCTTCTTGGATGTTGCCCTTTAAATAACTAATACCTTATAGTTTTAGGTGGCATAGAAATTAGAGGTTTTATTTTATTGTCAGTCTAATCCAACAGTAATAACTTTTTATCCTTGGAACCTAGAGAAGTGATAGATCTGAAAGCATGGAGACCTAACAGCAGTATTTCCAGCGTTAAATGTGCACACGCAGTGCGTTAATTGTGTCTGAGGGGGACATTTACTGTCTACATGTTCTGAGCGTCACAGTTTTAAACTGAGGGCTAGAAAAGAAAGAATAGACTGCAAGCCATTCTGCAGCAGGAAACCCTTGAAGTAAGACCTGTCGGCTCAGGGGCGAGATGTGACTGAGAGAGATTTTAGGCTGACTTTGACACCAAATGCCTGAATCTGGGACTAAACATTATAAGGTATGTGTATCGGTAGCAACTTTGGTCACTGACTCAACTTCAAAAAATGAAGAGAAAAAAGAAACTAAATCGTTAAGTCAGGAAGTCAAGAAGAAAATTCCATGGGGTATATGGCCTCCCACTAGTATAGACATCCCTTAATTGATGATCACCCCAAATCCCGTTATCCTGGAACTGGGCAAACTCATTTGCAGTAGACACTCCAGATTGTGGTTCCAGCACTTTCCATGTCTATAGTCTTGGATCCTGAGGTATTAGATCTGATAGTAACGTTTGTGAATTGCTTAAAAGCGGGGCTGGGGGGAGGAGAAGGCAAGAATAGAACTATGGGCTCTGGCTGTTCTAATGTGAAGCAAACTCAAGTTCATCTGATGTCTCCCTATAACTGGGCCAGCAAAGACCAACTGTGGGAAGCAACTCATCTGTTCCCCTAAGACACCATTCACTACCCCAGCTAGTTATTTTTCTCTGGGTCTGGGCACTTTGGCGTGTACAGCTTCGTTTTTTAATCCTAGATTACACTGATGTGCCACAGGAGAATCAGTTCAAGGACAACCTTGATTCTGGCTTTTGTTTAGGGTGAAACTTTTAGATTCTCAACTGTTCCCTCAAGAATGTTTACTGTGAACTGGATCTGAACATTAATTATCAGTTGGAATGGAGAATGTCACTGTTATACAGACTGACTTACTGGCAGCCCCAATCTTTCATTATGAATCCACAACTGATAGAAGATGGTAGCTACAGCACTGATGGAACTGGCTTTCTTAGGTCTGCATATCATGTAGTGACAGTTATCTGGTAAAGGCGTACACATGCCTTTGTATCTATAAGAAGTGATGGAGAGTAAATAGCTTTTCAGAAGTTTACTGATTTGGGCCCTGGAACAGATGTCCAACAGTTGCCCATTTGAAAATGTAAGCAGTTCATCAGCCATTTCTCTATATAAAGATTCAATAGTATTCCAAGAATTAGTACAGAAGATGACCTCTTCTCTGAAACTACTGACTTACTCTCTGGGGGGG
>JANRFK010001234.1:227538-239216 GCA_030068395.1 Apalone spinifera
TTTGGTGTCCTCCAGTTCTTCTATTATGGGAACTAATAAATAATTTTTCTTTATCGGCCCTCTCCACGCCACTCATGATTGTATAGACCTCTATCATATCCCCCCTCAGTCTCCTCTTTTCTAAACTGAAAAGTCCCAGTCGCTTTAACCTCTCCTCATATGGGACTCGTTCCAAACCCCTAATCATTTTAGTTGCCCTTTTCTGAACCCTTTCCAAGGCCAAAATATCTTTTTTGAGGTGAGGAGACCACATCTGTACACAGTATTCAAGATGTGGGTGTACCATAGTTTTATACAGGGGCAGTAAGATATTCTGGGTCTTATTTTCTATCCCTTTCTTAATTCCTAGAGAAGGTCACGGTTCTTCTTCTAATTTGGAAAGTGGATTCAATGAATGAACAAGAAATTAGTTTTCCTTAAAGTTACTCCTTTTATTTGAGGACAGTCTAACACATTCAGATCTGAGCTTTTCATTTCTAGAGTAACTATCTTAATCTACCAAAGAATATATTTTCCACTCATTGCATATTTAACTCCCATTAATAGCTTTGGAAGTTGACAAATACACTGATGGTCAATTCATACATAAGAAACATCTCAGAACAGCAAACAGTAGGAGTGGAAGAAACAAAGCTCATAATACCAACAACTTTAAAATGAACAGTTAATTTTCTCAGTTAATTATATGGCACAGCATACATGAAAAATAAAAACATTAATATTTAAAATGGAAATAAGTAGAACAATGCAATAATTAGAGGCTGTTGCTTATTGCATTACTATTACAATACATGTCCCAGAAATCCTATTAGGGCTGAATGTGCTAGGAGCTGTACAAGTTCAGAGACATCCCTTGTCCCAAAGAGTTAATCACTACTTGGGGATTTTGGCACCCACAGTAGGGAGATTTGGACTGTCCCTGCTCCTCCGAATCCCAGCTCAGGACCTTTGGTGTGTGGGGATGTTCACCGAGTCAGGATGAGAGATTCCTCAGTTCACTCACCAAAGAAAACCCTAATTCCTCTGAGCTTCCACCTACTTTTGCTCTCTCAGCAACGCTCCATGGTTTCCCCAGGTCTTGTGGGTCCTCAATTGCATGCTGCCCTTTCAGCAACCTGCCCAGACTGTGTTGGGCTGTTTCCTTTTTATACTCTACCTTTGCCCAGCAAAGTCAGAGGGGCAGGGCTTCCTCAGCCTGCCAAGCACCATTAACCTTTTTGGGACTTATGCAGGATAGATACACGCTGTCACAGTGATAAAAATCCTTCTTCAGTTAGCCTCATGGAACTGTTAGAGACAGTTGTACTTTGCAAAGAAAAGCATAGGAGTTTAAAAAATTAAAGGTAACTAACCACTGGGATGAAATGCTTATATCACTGCAGGGATGACTGGATTACTTTGCCGAAAGAAGGAGAACCTTGTTTCTGAGTGCAAATATCACCCCACAATTTCCGCTCCTCTCAATGAATATACAATTAATTTCAGGAAGCTTAAACCAGTTGCTTACTTAATTCCTGTTAGAGAAATTCAACTGTTCAGGCTGTTTCAATTTTAGAACAAACTTCAGAGTGTCATGTCCATCATAAAACTAGTCCCTCATTTGCACTGTATCTTCTTTGTATAAAAATTAATTTTAAGAAAATGTACAAGAAGAGAAGCTGGAAGTCAACCCTGAAGTCCTCACACGATATACCCTTCCCCCCACGTGGGAGATGAAGAAACTGGAACCACTGTGGCTAAAACATTTCTTTTATAACTTAGCCAGTTATTGATAACTTCTCCGTTCACTTTCTCCCTCTAATTTGTTATTCACAAAAAGTTCACTGCTAAAGTTTATTCCCAAAGCATGTATCAATGCAAAAAACTCATTGGGCAACTAAATGAGCTTGCAAGAGGAATCTCAGTGTTCCATAAACTATGCAGCAGTGACCATATTTCACACATGGATACTTAAACACTACATGAACAGCAGCAATAAATCAACATTGCTTTAATAAGTGAGTTCTCTAAAGGTACAGGCATAATGAAGGTTTGGGTGAGTTTTCAAATACAAATGGTCTAACTCTGCTCCCATTAAAGTCAGGAGGGACTTTTACCATTGCCTTTAACAGGAGCAGCGTAGATCAACACTGAGCCCCTCCAAAATGTCCATCATGCAACATACAAATACTGTAAATGAAGTGTAATCTAGTACTCCTCTGACTAAGCAATACCTTCTAAAACACTGTAATATCTGATCTCAGGTGGGCTGTCACTGCCAAAAGCTATGGTGAAACTCAAGCCACTAAACATTTCTGTCAAATCCCTTTAAGTCAGCGGAGAGCCCCATAAGATGTGACATGCTGGAAATACATGGGAAAGCAGAAGCTTAACAGAGAATATATGCAGATGAATAACTGCCACAAAACTAAGTCATTAATAAAGAAGTTCTAATTTACCTACATCCTTTTTAACCCTATTAAGTTTGTTGTATACCAGCTGAAGGTACAATGTGTTTCCAGTGTACAAAGAGGACCACAGAAGCATAATATATAATCTAAAGGCTAAAATGTAGCCAAGAGCCACCTTTAGGACAAAACCAAGGAACTGCAAGCTCTCACCATTAGTGTTATAAATCTAAAAAGGAGGAGTACAAGCAAATTTGGTTCTATGTATATTTGAAGTTTATATGCAGCTTTGGTGAAGGCCTTTAGTTTCCATCAATTTGTCGAGGTACCCCTCAGTACTACAACAATTGGGCAATCGTGTGCTAAGAGAAAAGGGAGAACTGTAAGCTCCATTCTGCAAACAATGTTTACCCCAGGAAGAATCCGCAGCCTTCCAAAAGGCCACTTCCAGTCCACGCTCACTTGCTACAGACTGTTCTCTTTTTGCCAAAGGCACACATTGACCTGATCCAGTGCCCACGAAATCTGTAAAAAGATTCTCTTTTACTTGAAATGGATATGGGCCACATGCAAGAGCTCTTCCAGAATTTACTGCTGACACCTGAATAGGCTGTAGGGAGAGCCAAAAAAGCGGACATGAATCAGTGGCCCCAAAGCTAAAAATTGTCAATGTTGCTTGTAATTAAATTTTCCATTCCCATTAATTACATCCTAGATAGTTTATTTTAAAATTGACTTGATTTCCATAAATATCCTACCTCTATGTAGTGTCTACACCTTACCTTCTATTAAGTGACAAAAATCAGATTAACGTGATTAGCACAGTTAACATTAACATTAACACTGCAGGAGTTTCTTTAAATTTCAAACAAGAGTAATTAAACTAAATCATGTGTTTAAAGAGCTTTTTCCACAAACTCCAGAACCTGAGGCCAAGTCTAAACTGGCAGATAAAAATCTATGCAAGATCCGTAACTCCAGCTACATTAATTTTGTAGCTGAAGTCGACTTACCTTGCATCGATACACTGGGGCGGCCCCACAGCGGGGGAGGGGAAGGAGAAGGGGGGGTCAACGGGAAAACCTAGACCCACTAAATCCAACCCTGAAGGATTGATCAAAAGAGTGCCGATCCTCCGGTAAGTGGAGACGTGGCCTGAGATAATGTATAATAGTACATTGGGGGAAAAAAGGAAAAGGGGAAAGGGTTTTCTGATCAAATGTGATGGGCGACCTATTTGCCCTTCTTAAACATTAATATGTAGAGGAAGATAGGGATTTGTATTTGCATATCAAATACAAATTAACTGGTCAATACAAAAGAGGAAAGAAGAGGGCAAAGACAAATACAACACTAGAAAAAAATGTCTAGTTGTTAACAATGATGGTCAACTGCTGAATCTCATCCCCAAACCAATTATGCTTTTATAGCCACATTTATCTCCTTTTAACCTGCATTTCCAAAACTAACTCAAAACAAAACCAGCACAAAATGCATGCAGACTTTGGACATATTAATTCTTTTATAGATACTAATTTTATAGAACACTGATTTTTAAAATAATTAATAGTATATATAAAAATACAGGTGCATAAAAACAACATGACTTAAGTAAAAAGCAAATGTGCAAAGTATTCTTTAATGGTTAATAGTAAACAAAAAGAAGTCAGTGTGTCACCCATCACTTTTATACCTAAATGGCTAATGATGAGGAAGAGCAATACACAAATCTATAGCAAATATTGATGTAAGCTATAAAGTAGCAAGTTACCTTTCTGATCACAGTTGTTATTATTACAGTAATACAAATGTCCTTGACTGTTTTAAGATCTTCACTGTTGAGTCAATGACCTTTTTTTTTTTTTTTTTTTTTTTTGCAGGGAGCGGAGGCTGCAATTCAACCTATACGAAGGCTAGCGATAAAAATGCAGTGAATAATGAATGATGTTTTCTAATGCTATAATTATCTCAAATGAAATAAGCAATTCAACCCTTTGGAAGCATGGCAGTTAATGGCAGCTACATCAACTCAGAAATTAATCTGTTAATGACATGTACATTCTTACTGCTTTTATGTTAAAGAAAAATGAAAGGCAGTCAGGGTTTAACAGGCTGAAACAATATATATACACAATGAACTATGGAAGACAATTCAACAGAAACTTCTCTCTCCTACCTGTGAGTACAGCTTTTGCTGAAGGATCTGCCAGATCCAATGCTGATTTTCCATCAGTGTTCCGAATGTTTGGATCAGCTCCGTGCTGCAGCAGCACTGTGCAGGGAAAGCAGAAACAATATGTTACCTCAGGGATACACAGATTATTTACTGGTAAGGGTCTCCTCGTCATGGTGTAGGCATACACACATTGCACAACACCCCTCCTTTTTTTTTTATGATACACTGCAGCAAAGGATCCTCTTTTGGGTACAGCTAAGTTGGCAACTTAAGGTACAGTAAAGATCACATGACTCAGCATCATAATCATGAAACATGAATAATTTTCAATATACAGTTTTGGTTCCCTCCTGCAGGCAGCTATCTGGGAAGCTGTGTATATACTGACTCATACTATGAAATACGCTAACAGTGGAACCTGCTCGGTCTTTACTACCTTTGTTGCTGTTGCTGCTGCTGCTCCTTTTACTGCTGAATATCCAGATCCTTCTGTCTCTGAACAGTAATAATGCTCAAGTCTTTTAGTGGCTCACCACTTACAGAAAAACCTTACCACAATGTATGTGTCCAAGAAATATAATAAATAGGTTATCTGGGCTATTCTGGTACCCTGCAGTGTGGATGCTCAGAAGTTATTACCCTCCACAATATTTTTTCCACTGTAACAAAAAGAAATTGAATTACACAAAAACATTTGAAGCAGAGAGCAGTATATGGCATGTAGCGCATTTCTACAGAGAACTGCCATGTATAAGAACCTTTAAAAGAAACTTGAAATGGATATTCCACACTTAAGATACCATAACCAGAAATAACTCTGCAATAATACCAGTTCAGCCCTTTTACTTTCAAGACCAAAACATTTCCTAAAAAATTAGATGGCCAATAACGAAGTTCACTCCCCTACATCAAATATTAAATGTCAGGAGCCCAAATGTCCACTGCCCTCCATACTGTGCAAAGTAAGTAAAATGCTACCAATTCTGAATGACCATTTTGACCTACTTTACAAAGTTGTGAATGACAGGAGAGGGTCTAAGACAGTGAAGAATCAGTCTCAAAGACTCTATAGGTAAGAAGAAAAACAGATATCAATGCAGCTCAAGCAACAATGCTTGTCATAAAGTGGCAGAACTACCATGGATTCAGGATGAAAAAAATATTGTGAAGTATTTAATCTTGCAACTAATTTAACCCTAAATGTTTAACTGACAGCATTCCAGAAAGAGAAGATTAACTGATCCAAAACTAGCCAGACAATAATAATTATATCTAACTAGTGAGAGATTCTTCAAACACTGCTTTATTACAGACTGAGATCGGAGCTCCACCTAGCTGAAGGTGCGCCTGACATGTCCGTGTAAGATAATCCTGGCATTGGTTGCTTATAACTTTGTTAAACTTTAATAATTTAGCCTGACATTTCCTATGCCAAGCAACTGTCTCACTCTCAGATGAAAGTTTCAACAAAAGTAGTTCACCTGTTTCAAAGAATGACATCAAAGCAAAGTGTGGTTTTGCCCATGTTAAAGCCATACAGCTGTTCTGTTAAAAAGCTCTAGCACGTTCACACTCTAGAATAGGTATCTGAAAAGTAGGTGGAGGAGATGGATCCTGGTGTCAGATGTGCCTTTTGCTGTTCTGGGCAGGAAACTCAAAATCTGACCACATTGTGAGCCTTTAAATAATCTTAGCATATGGTCAGCAGAAACTTGTTAGAATTTCCTGCAACTGCTGATCCTGGTTGCAATGGCCAAAAAAAACAGAGAAAAAGGAGACAGTCTGCATTGCTAATGCTCACCCCAGTAGGCCCGGCAAAAGGAAAAAACAACCTCTCTCAGATGCAGAGGAGACAAGGCCCGAACTTGGGGAAGGGAAAAGACTGGTACAAAGAGCCAGCGAAGGGTACTGAGACTGGGAGCTGGACCAGAGAAGAAGGGATAGAATAGGTCAAAAGGGGGAGGGGGAGAGATCAGATGAGGAGGTTGGAGACTGGGGACTGAACACGCTAGGGAAGAAGACTGAGACAAGGAGCTGGGGGGGTTGGGATTGGAAAGGGGTTAAAGGAGATGCATGACCAAGACTAAATAAGGACTCCAGAAAGAGAGACTGGTAGTCAGGGTTAATGGAAGGGGGCAGTGGGAAGTGACTGGAAATCTGATAGGAAAGCTGCAGTGGGAAAACAGGGCTGACTGGGAAAGGAGATTGGAACTGTAATGAGGGGAGTTGTCGGGGAGGTAGAGTGAGGTGAGTGTATGGAGATTAGGACGGACTAGATGGGGAGACTGGAACAGAGTGAGGCAGAAGGATCTGTGACCACTGGAGTCTACTCTCCCCTCTAGAACCTGGAATGGAATACAAAATTTTCAAGTCTCTCTCTCTTTCTCTACCACCAGCAGACATCTGTGAAACCCACTGACAACGCATGTTTCTCCCTGTGGTGCCATAATCATGAAGAGCATCTTTTCTCCTCCTGTAATCTTCTACTTCATTCACCACACCCCCTCCAAATTCAGCAACACAAAACAGGGGGTCCTGCAGACAACTGCATTTTCCACTACACAACCCTGATTTATTCCCAGAGCAGGTCTCATAGCGTGCAGAGGTGGAGGTGCTGAGGGGGGAAAAGTAGTATGCAATCACACAATTACAGATGGCATCATAATGCAGAATCACTACTGAGAGAAATCCCATTCTGTAGCCTCACAATACAGAAATAGCACTGGACAATAACCCCTTCCAAGTCTGTACTTAATTCAAACATTCTTAAAAGTCTGGAAGTCAAAATACAACAAATATAAACAATACTACCTAGCTATTAGGCCTTTTCCAAAAGCTTTTGTAAAACCAGTCCAAGCAACTTTCTTTCAACTTATCCTTTAAATAAAATATGAGGAAATCAAAACCCCATAAACTTAACTATAAAATAAAACCATGCTATCCAAAAGCTTAACATAGAATTCAACTGCATTCATCATCATTACCTACACAAATTCCTGGTCTTCACCGATGCCTCATTTCTTCACATGACACATAAGAAGTTTCTTTTACTGTACTGTCTTACTACAGCGTTCAGTTCAACAGATAATTTACAGAAAGGTGTGATTCTCTCCTTCTCCCCTCCCCAAAGGTTTCAAGAGCATGAACTACAACTATTAAGTGTATCAGATTACTCCCAACTTGATACACCAGCATGAACCCTAAAATTAAGGCCATGCCTACACTAGCACTTATGTCAGAAAAATTACGGTCACTCAGGGATATAAAAAACACACCGCTGGGCAACATATCTGTAGCCTGCATAAGTGCTTGTGTGTACGGCGTAATGTCAGTGGGAGATGCTTTTCCTCTGACATAACTACCACCGCTTATGAAGCTGGTTTTATGATGTCTATGGTACAACTCTCTCCCATCAGCCTACCACATCTACAGGAGTGCTCTTACAGTGGCAACAGTACTCCTGTAAGCTTGTAAGCATAGATGTGTCTTACGCACTTGACCTAATGCCACTTGACATGGTTATTTTGATTGTTTAAACTTACAGTTTCAAAACTACTGAACTTGATAATTTGGCTGTCAAAAACTTATCTAGCATTTAAAAACACTGAGTAAATAGTTTCACATTTAAACAGAGTATTCTTACCCTTCCAAATTTTCCCTGGCAGAACACAATGAAAGCTTTCCTAACATATTAAAACAAAAATGGAAGTAGTCTTCTAATTTGGTGGACGAGAATCTCTATGGGTCTGTTCACATGCAGACTTTCATCAACATAATATTGTTTTCACTCCCACTTTATCATCAATTTAAGCTGAAGCTATTTATAGCCTGTAGCCCACACTAAAAGAGCCTAAGGCCACAATGTGACCGAGTGACAGAGACGAGGACAATTGAATTCCCACGCTATGCTCAATCTACCACAATGCACAATGCCTTGATGCTGAGAACTGTGAAGCATCAACAACTACTATTTGCAATAGGCATTTCTGCCAAGCTGGCACCACATGCCCCAACCTAGGCAACCAGAAGAAGGAACCAACAGTGGTCAACTGTGATATTTTGGGGTAAATGACTCACCCTGTACCACCTAAAAAGTCAGTGGCACAGCCAGGAATGAAACACAGTTATACATGACTGGATCACTCACAACATTCCAGAGCTATCTGAAGTCTCAAGTATGGGAGTACAGCATCAAGTCATTCATAAAATTATCTTAACTATAAAAATTTCCACAATCCTACAAAAACTAATGGGGCCTTCAGAAAAATGATGGTGTGGTGCACTGGGCATACTAGGTGAGAGAGGAACTGGTAAATACTCATCATGGACATAAATTCTTGTCGTCTTTAGTACCATTATTTGTCATGAGGATTTTGTTTGAGTCAGGTGATGTCTGAGTGTACAGAAGTAGCTACTAACCAATAAAGTGTTAGAGTTTAGCAAGACACTTGTGATCCAGGAACACAGAAGTCCTTGGGGGTTACTGCTCAAATGACTGTCAGATTAAGTTGTTTCTTTCCTCAACTGCAATACATATAAAGTAAGTTTATTCCAAACGAGTTAGCTTTGATGTTCATCAAATGAATTTAATTAAATCAGTCTTCGTGATGTTTTTCCACTGTACATTTTTACCTCACTGATTTTGTTCATTTCTGTTCTCCTTTAAATATCTTAATTTCATTAATATTGATCTGTGCATGTCCTTCCCACTCCCCATCACCAACTCCTTTTGTCTACATTCCATTTTTCCCTTGGTGGGAGGGAGCAATGGGGGAGAGGGGATTTTTGCCTTTCTTAGGGTACACAGGAAGAGAGACAGAAAGGATTTGGCAGCGAATCTCAGAGCCTAGGTCCATAGGTGTCAACTCACAGGGCTCAAGCTGCAGTGTGAAAAATAGCAGTGTAGGTGCCCAACCTTGGGCAGGAGTTGGACTCAAGACCATCCCACCTCACCCAGGTTCAGAGCCTGGGCTCCAGCCTGAGGCTGAATGTCCACACCGCTCCACAGCACAAGCACTGGGAGTCCAAGTAAGCTGACCTGAGCTCAGATTCGTTACCCCGTCCCTCCCAAAATCTCTCTCACTAGCCACCATATTTCCCCAGTAGAAGATAAATATTAACACACTCATCGGGGCCAGATTCATCCTGAGGTTTGGAAACGCTACGGCAACCACAGCAAGTACTGTGCACCTGTTAAGTGTTGTGGCACAGATGGGGTGGCTAAGGAGGAGGGTTCAGATGGCATTGTGGCAGTTGTGACAGGTAGGGGAAGATATGGCAGTCAGATCGGGACTGGCCAGCTAAGGGGAACAAGGTTTAGACAATTATGTGCTATTCCTTGTTCTGGTCCTGTCCCCAGCCTCAATGATTCTGGGCACCTTAACACACAATGCTGTCCAGCGGAACTGTTTAGAGTGGTGCGGGGCCTGTTACCGTCTGGCACTTATGACAAAATGGAGGAGCTCTTGGCTCCCGGCTGTGATCTGTTCGCAAAGCACTTTGCAGATAAGATCGGTCGCATCTGGTCTGATTTGGACTCTGGCTGCTATGTAAGTGGGGTACGGAATGTATTGAGCGCACCGCCCAATCATTTTTCTTTGGAACAGTCTCAGCTGTTGCAGATGGAGGATGTGGACAAGGTGCTTGTAGGAGTGCGGCCAACCATGTGCTCGCTCGACCCCTACCCTTCATGGCTTATTAAATCTAGCTGGGAAGGGATGACTGGCTGGGTCCAGGGGATTATTAATGCGTCTGAGATCTCGGATGGTTCCCGCCGCCTTGAAAGAGGCAGTGATAAAACGGCTACTCAAGAAGCATTCCCTGGACCCACATGATTTGAATAACTATCGCCCAGCTGCTAATGTTCACTTCTCAGGCAAGGTACTCGAGCGGGCAGTGGCACTGCAACTCCAAGCTTTCTTGGAAGAAACAGAATATTTAGATCCATTTCCGTCTAGCTTTAGGCCGGGTTTTGGAACTGAAACCACCTTGGTAGATGACCTATGCCGGGAGACAAGACAAGGGGAGTGCATCCCTGTTGATTCTCTTGGATCTCTCAGCAGCTTTCAATACCATCGACCAGGCATCCTTCTGGAATGCCTGGCAGAGTTGGGTATGGAAGCACTGTTCTGCAGTGGTTCCAGTCTTACCTGTCGGGACACCTTCAGAAAGTGGAGTTACAGGGCTACTATTCAACCCCATTGCAATTGTGCTACGGGGTTCCACAAGGTTCCATCTTGTCCCGTATGCTGTTTAACATCTACATAAAGCCGCTGGGGGAGGTCCTAAGGAGTTCTGGAGGACGGTGCCATCAATATGCAGATGACACCCAACTTTATCTCCCTGTGACATCAGAATCAGGTGTGGCGGCGACCGATCTAAACTGGTGTCTGGAGGCGGTGCTGGACTGGATGAAGTCAAACAAACTGAAGTTGAATCCAGATAAGACTGAGGTCCTGTGGATCAGGAGGCCATCTGTTTGGGAATGCAGCGTGGTACCTGTTCTTGACGGGGTTATTCTCCCGCAGCTTGGGAGTCCTCCTGGACCCTTTTTTAACATTTGAGGACCAAATTTCTTCAGTGGCCAGGAGTGCGTTTGGGCAGCTTCGTCTGATCCGCCAGCTGCAACACTTCCTGAACAAGCATGACTCGGCCACAGTGATCCATGCTCGTTACATCCCAACTGGATTATTGCAATGCGCTTTATATGGGGCTGCCTCCGAAGAGCATTCAGAAACTTCAACTGATCCAGAATGCGGCTGCTTGAGTTTTAACTAATACTCATTATACAGAGCACATTATGCCAGTGCTCCAGCAGCTGCACTGACTTCCAGTATGTTTCCGGGCACAATTTAAGGTCTTGGTTATGACCTGTAAGCCCTAAACGGGTTGGGCCTGGGGTATCTGAAGGACCGTCTTCTCCCATATGAACCTGCCCAGGAATTGAGGTCAGCTGGGGAGGCTCTGCTCAATGTTCCCCCACTTATGGAGATAAGATTAACATCTATGCCAGGGTTTCCCAACCTATGGGTCGGGTCCCAAATATGGGTCGCCATTACATTTCGCCAAGTGTCTCCCCAGGTGGCTCTGCCTTCCCTCCTCCCCCCATTTTTGAA
>JANRFK010001234.1:255903-269120 GCA_030068395.1 Apalone spinifera
AGAACAAGGAGCAATGGTCTCAAGTTACAATGGGAGAGGTCTAGGTTGGATATAGGGAAAAACTATTTCACTAGGATGGTGATGAAGCTACTGGAATGGATTACCTAGGGAGGTGGTGGAATCTCCATCCCTAGAGGTTTTTAAGTCTGTTTGACAGAGCCCTGGCTGGGATGATTTAGTTGGGATTGGTCCTGCTTTGGGCAGAGGGTGGACTTGATGATCTCCTGAGGTCTCTTCCAGCCCTAGGATTCTATGATTCTTTAAGTGTGGTGGTCCTAGCTCTTACCATTTAGGAGGAGTTTATGAACAAACAGACTCACATATGGAGAGATAGACACTTCCAATATAGATAGATAGGTTTTCAGACAGTGAAGTATATTGTTTTACAGGATAACTTCAAAAAATAAATGGGTTGCCTTTTTCTGGTATATTTCTCGTAGATGACCGACCCTTTTTGCATTTTACAAAGACAGAGCGTTTATATTAATAAATAAGTGTGAAACATTCTAGCACATGGGCCTGAAGATGTTTATGCAAGTTCAGCTGGAGACCTGAGCGAAGTCCTACATTCTGTCTTCAGTGAAGGATGAGTAACAATACTTTCAGCTGGACCTTTCAGCAAAGTTTTGTCCTATATTACTGTAATATTAGCCATCTTGTACTTTATTTCTGCAGCAGCAAAGGATACCAGGATTTAAATAGCAGACAAATTATATTTTCTGAGCTGCCACCTCAATAGATCAAAAAAACCCCAAAACAAACAAAAAACAACGAAAATGCATTTGTAGAGAATCTAAACATTACTTGTGAACAAAATTCTGGAAGTCTTCCCTACAGAGTTTGCACAGGCATATCTATAGTATATATTACTTTGTTCCTTAAGTTACATCATCGGGTTGTTGGTTTTTTGAGATATGAAGAGGGAAGTTGGGTCCAGGGAATATGCAGAGGTCATTGAATATTATATACTATAGCAAATAATCACTCTGTGTTATACCATCTAAGCTACTGTCTTTTCCAACAATGTTTTGTTCTGAATTCTTTTCCTGTTTGCTAATTGCATGGCTTTTGGGTCTGTAACTGACAAACAGTCTAAGTAGCCAGAGGGAAGAGAGGTTTAATGAATCATAACTGCAGCTGGGAGGCAAAATTATTTTTGAGATTTGTAGCTTTTAAAATAAATGTGGAAAAGTTGTTTTTTGTTTGTTTGTTTGTTTTGTTTTCCTGTGGGAAACAAAATTTTTCAAAAACCTTTAGAGAACTGATTTATCAACAGTTCCGTTTTTTTACACAGGGTAGTCATTAGTTATAGCAAAATCTATTACTTTTGTTCTGACATTCTTTTTATGATAAATTATTTGCCATAGTTTGCTGTAAAAGTTACATACAAATATGAAGTTGTCTTTTTTTTTCTTTACAATTCCAGCAACTTTGTAATGGGAACATGATGCAATTGACTTTGTTTTTTATTTTCTTCAGCTTTTAAAATCTCTTGTTTAGAAGTCTGATTGTGATATACATCCTAAATTAGAGAGCTCTCCCTTGTATATTTCCTCTGGCAAGAAAGAGGCAGACCTTTTCAGTTTTTTGACCAATGTGTTTCTTAACTTTTTCTGTCACTGTGTTAAAGGAAGGCACATAACTGTATTTCACTGATAACTGAGAGTATCTGGGAGACTGAAGAGAATTTCTGGCAAGAAGGTGTTTGAACTGTGGCAACAGCAAAGTGGAACGGATTTAATTCTGGCCAATTGTATGATGTAGATATTGATGAATCATTCTGCTGCTGCTGTTCGGATGACATTCTTGGCAGAAGTAGGAGTAGAGACTAACATTTGTCTCCTTTCTCACTTTTAATATGAGTAAATTTTTCAGATGCTGTTCTTCCTAAGCCACATGAGAGGATTGACAAAATTTATATTGAATTCTTATGGTTATTGCTGGTTATGTGTTAAGAGTGATTGTGGTAACATAGTTCAGGGGAGGCCATGCTCAGTTCTCCCGAGCTGTCCAAATATTAGAGATGTCTCCAGATATACAGGAAAAAAATTACTCTTCAATAATAGACATTTAGGAGGGAAAAAGGCAAGCAACAATACTTGTCCAAGTTGTATGCCTTTTCCAATAAAGATCAAAATCTGACCCTCAAAGCTTTACAAGTCCAAAATCCCTCTATATATTGCAAGTCCAAAATCCCTCTAGTTCGCTACATACAGCTATATGTAGCTTTCTGTGTGAGAAAACAGCCATTTTGAAGCAACGCTGCTGCATGCTTGAATCAAGGAACCTGTAACCAGATAGCCAACATATTTTCTAACACAGCTCATTTTCCAGTGCAGGTAAAGCCTATTTCATCAGTTTACAGGCTGTTGATGTTTAGATGATTATTTTTATAACCAAAAGGAGAGCCTCAGTGTTTTGAATGATAAATTTGACATTGCAGCACAGTTCCTTGGCAACGGGACGGGTTTTTGGTCAATTCTGTGGTCACAGAATAAGCAAGAGTCTTGGCTTAAAATAATACATTATATTTTAACTCGAGTATTAAAAATTTCTTACAAAAAGGGGAGTTTGTATTTATTGTATATGTGCCAGCCCTCCTAACAGTGCATAATCCATTGCAATATTCTTCCTCCTCTCCCCAAAGGTGTCTAACACAAAAATGCCAGATATGTTTTTGAGGGAAGGAGGGGTGAAGTGGAGGGCTGAGTGGGGAATAACAGATCTGCTTATTCTCCCTCTCCCAGCTAGGGATGTAAAATGTCAATTATTTGGCTAATCGAATAGTCGGTACATTTGCACTGATTAGTCGATAAGGGCCTCAGGGCTGTTGCTACACTTCAAAGGCGAAAGCGCTGCAGAGAGCACGGGGCCAGCTGGGGGCTCAGAGTCCCCAGCTGAACCCAGGCTCCATGTGGTGCTGCTGCTTTGAAACACTGTGTGTATCCCGGGTCAGCTGGGGACTCCCAGCTGGCCCTGGGCTGCACATGGCATTTCGAAGCAGCAGCATAGGGTGGGGTGGCCCCAGGTTCCACGTGGTGCTGCCACTTTGAAGCATCCCCGCTTCCTCCCCTCTTGCTGCCTCTTTCTGATAGCGGCAGCAAGGGGGGGTGGGGAAGCGACTAGTTGACTGGCCTGTCGACTATCCGGTGCTTATCGGCAACTCGACTAGTCATTCACATCCCTACTCCCAGCTCCCTTTCCCTTGAGTCTTCCCAGTGCTTGCTGCAGGTGTCATTTGGGAGTATTAGAGCACTGACATGCTGCACACTTGATTCTTCATGCTGAAATTTCAAAACCCCTACTTGAATGACTGTGATGATCCTGTTTAGTTTGGTAAAGGAGGAATGGGGGATATTTCTCTCCTCTGCGTGCTCCTGAAAAACTGGTGCAAATACTGGAACTTTTTGGCAAAACAGCTTTCAGCAGCATTTCTGGCTTTCAACAGGGCATTGATCACAATTTCTCTGCCCACTCACCTCCTATGATCAGCCTTCATATACCTATCTCATAGAGCTGGAAGGCACCTTGAGAGGTCATTGAGTCCAGTCCCCTGCCCTCGTTCCTGACAGATCTGCCCCAGATCTCTAAGTGGCCCCCTCAAGGATTGAGCTCACAATGCTGCGTTTAGGAGACCAATGCTCAAACCACTGAGCTATCCCTCCCCCAACATGGTTTCTTTTCCACCTGCTTATGGGGAACATCTTGTCACTTCTGTAGTCCAAGGTGCATATTATTGAACATGGCCAGGAGTTTGTTTTTGTTGGTCATTTCTGAGTCTTTTAATGTCATCTTCATCTACTTAATCCCTTTCCTGTGTAAACCACCTTTGAACAGCCAAATGGGAACAGAGTAAGATAAGCAAGTTCACAGTGAGTTCCCTGAACTAGAAGGGGTAAAACAGAGAAGTAATCTCAATTCCTAATTTCAAATGCTAGTTCACTCTGGGGAGACGTGCAGCTCATCCATGCATTCTGCTTGCTGGCAGCCCTACGTATTGGTGGATTCACATTGCTGTCAGCTGAATTTCACTACTGTAGCAAAGTTTCACAATAATTGCAGCACATTATATATTTGTTTGCCAAATGCTGAGAAACCTTGATGACTGGTTGGTCAAGGACAGCTCCAGATCCCAAGTGCAGTCGTGTCGCCTGCCTCTTGTCCATGTGCACACTCTAGACCTGTTGGTGAACACAAAGGCGGCCCTTGCAATGTATCATGCACGATATCTATCTGGAGACTTATCTCCTAGGAGCTTGAAATCTCTCATGGACTGCTTGAGTTGAGATGTCTCACCGCGAGAGGATGCTTCATGCAGAGGTCACCCATGCAGTCTTGCAGGGGAGGGGGCTCTCTGGGTTGACTTGTTTGCTACCGGGCAGCACTGCCACTGTCCCCTGTCCTCCAGACAGGGCCTGGGTGCAGGCTTTCTTTGAATGCCTCCCTCTTGACTTGGATGGGGGATCTGCTCTATACGTTTTCCCCATGTTCGCTCATCGGCGAAGTCCTACAGAAAATCAAAAAGGACAAAATCATGGTCGTCATAGCTCTCATGTGGCCCTGTCAACACTGGTTCGGGAGCCTGTCGAGCCTGTGGCTGCTGCTGCTCCACCCAGACCTCCTGTCCCAGGACCACGGCGATCTTCATATCTCCACACGTTGGGGCATGGATGCGGCATGGCTGAACCCAGAGGAGTGGGCATTCACCAGGTCCTCCAGCTGACAAAGCTACATGACTAAATGGGCAAGGTTTGTGCATTGGACAGCAGACCACGGCATCTCCCCAGTGGAGGCCCCAATCCAATCAATCCTAGATGACCTGCTTTTTTTGAAAGATGGGTTGGCACTGTTCCCTCAAAATGCATCTGGTGGACATTTCCACCTTCCATCCCCTAGTGCAGGGGTTCCCAACCTTTTTCGGTCCCCGTATACTCTTGGCTTTTAGTAAACCTTCCCGTACCCCCTATTCAATATGAAAGGAAATACATTCTAGACTCTAGAATCCACAACTTTTTTCACTAACACTACTACTTTTGGAATATTTCAATTAGGTTAATCTAGTTATTTACCAAATATTCCCCGTACCCCCTTGACAAGCTTCTTGTACCCCCTGGGGGTACATGTACCCCAGGTTAGGAACCCCTACCCTAGTGCAAGGCTGCACAGTCTTCTCCCACAGCATGATGGGCAGATTCCTTAAGGGTCTGGAACTTCTCTTTCCCCCAGTCAGATCTCTGGTCCTGCCATGGGACCTGAACCTGATCCTGTCTAGGCTCATGGCCCCCTGTTTGAACCGCTAGCCATGTGCTCACGGTCTCATTTGTTTTGGAAAGTAGCTTTCCTCATGGTGATAACATTGGCTTGGCATGTGTCTGAACTTTGAGCTTTGACTTAGTCTTACGTAAGGACAAGGTTCAGTTCTGTCCACATGTGGCCTTTCTATCAAAAGTGGTGTCAGCTTTTCATTGAGGCCAGATGTTTTCCTACTGGTTCTCTGTCCCAAGGTCCACTCTTCTAATGGAAAGCTTCAGAGGGGAAGCCGAGTTAGTCTGTAACTGGAAAAACTTAAAAAACAATGTCTAGCAGCACCTTAAAATCTAACAAAACATATAGCCTGGTTCACACTGGTACTTTACAGCACGATAACTTGCTTTTTAGAGAGAGTGTTTTCACACCCCTGAGCCAGAAAGTTACAGTGCTATAAAGTGCTGGTGTAGGTTTAGCCTAGGAAACACCTTTGGGTTTCTTAGCCATGTTTTTTTGCAGCATTCAAATCTTCATTACAAGCATGTTTTTGTGAATGTCCCAAAATGAATCTAATCTTGTTTTCCTAAGTCTGGCAGCCAGCTTCAGAGTGTCTGCTGCTGTTTTTAATTTTGCAGCTAACGAGATTTGGTCTGTTATGATGCTGCTATAAGCAGCCATGAAGCTGTGAAGAACTATGCCAGTTTCACTCTGTTGCTGGTTGGAAAAGCTTAAAATGATGGCAGAATTAGACTCTGGCTATTGACAAGGAAACATGACCCAACCACTTCTCTCAACAGTTAGGTCTGGGTTGGAGAGCGAGAAAAAGAGCTCTACTCTTTGAGGCAACATTGATTGGCATCTTTCCACTTACCAGCCTAGAGTGGGATTTTCACAGGAGCTCATTGATGGGCTGCTTGCATTGAAGTTAACAGGAGTTTCACCAGAGGCTGGTTATAAATAAATGTGGATAGTAGGGTAGTGTCGATTTTTTCAGTAGGGCCATCCTTTCCTACCTCACTCATATAGGAAAATGGCATATCCCATTTTTCAGGCATGCTTTTGGGTGGTTGTATTAATCTTCGGGTTAGAAGGAGTTTGGTCCAAGCCTTGCATTAAATACTCCAGGAATATCCTACTGTGAGAGAGCTTGTTGAGGGTGTTTAAAAGCGAGTTTCTGAATTTTGAATATCATTTCACTTAAATTTATGATTAACATGTATAGTTGTGATTTAGCTTTGCTGACTGTCCTTTTGTTTGCAGTTAGATGCCAGAACAGCTCATCTTCACTGTGTGCTCTTTTCACTTCAAACATCAGGAGATTTGGGTTTGAAAGTGTACCACGGTTATTCATGTGATTTTTTTTTTTGTTTTTGTTTTTTTAATCTGATTTAAGAACATGCTTGTTGCAGTTAATTGCAAGTTTGAAACTACAACTTTGAGGATTTGTGCCCTTTTGGGTATATTTTATATTTGAAAAGTGTGTGGTTTTCCTGAAGTCTAGAGAAGTTCTGATTTTTGGAATTTCCTAAGCCATTATGAGCCATTGCTGTTTGAAAAGACATTGAACTTAAAACAAACTGTCTTTAAAAGGTACAAATTGCCAGTTTCTAAGAGCCATAATTCCTTGCTTTGTCTCGAATGTTTTACACTTTACAAGTATACTGTGTCATACTGACTGGGAAAGTGGGGGAGGGGACATTGTCTTCAGCTGGCTTGCTGTTATCAGAGGGAATGTGCTTCTGGACACAACATTTAGCATTCATTGGCTGTGTGAAGAAAGCCATTTCATCTGAGGATTGGACAAGAAGCTGCGTCAATTTGCTGCCCGTCTCCAAGGCACTGGTGATGCTGCCTTCACAAGCTGGCTAACGTCACAGCTCCATCACCCAGCGGGGTGTGGGCTTTTTTTCTTCTCTTCTGTTTTAATTCGGTATTTGCTTCCTACTGCATTTCTTAATCTGTTTTCTGCCAAATGCTAACAGCATGATATTTTGCAATCATTTAGGTGAATACAAGAAAGACGAACTCCTGGAAGCTGCTAGGTAAGTGCAGCTTAGAATACAAAGCATATTTTGGGGGTGGGAAGAGATGAGGAAAAGGGGCTTTCATAAATTGTAATGTTTTGTCATTCTGTTCTATGAACTGGTGCAGATAAACCACTTCATTTCAATAAATTGCTTTGGATTTTACAGTCTATTGCTAATAGAACGTCTGTTTAATTGAAATCCCCTAATATGATTCTTAGGAGGTTAACATTAATTGAATTCTTGCTGTAAGCTGTTAGAAATCCTATTTACCATTTATTGATTGTCCTTTTTTGAAGTAAATTTTGTATTGTTGGAGTACTTCCTTTTTTTCACTTTCTGAAAGCTTTATTTTCAAAATGTTTCCTACCAAAATGCAATCTACAGGAGCAAGAGTGAAAGGTGTGAAGTTCAATCTAAAATTCTAGAATGCTTTTATCCATCCTTATCTTTCTGAAAGCTTATAAAACAGTTATTCTTACACTGTATTTTCCCTTTCAATAGGATTTTAAAATGTTTTTAGAAATGCAGAGTTATTTGGCATGTGATTTGAAGAATAAGTTATTAACTGCTAATTCAGAAAATGGCTTTCAGCATCAGTAAAACCAGCTAACGAAAGGATTCTATTATAGGGCTGTAAGAAAAAGATATTTAATTTTTTTTTGCATGATTGACTGTAGATTTAATAGCAAATAGAAGAATATTCTGTATTTCATCAGCTGTTCTAAAACATTTGAGATTTTGAAAACTGACATTTTCCACTCTGCTTTGAAGAATAGCAATATACACTACATAAATATGAAAATTCTTATAAAATCTTATAAAAGAACATGTCTTTTCTCCCCTGGCCTTTGCAGGAGCGGTAATGAAGAAAAACTAATGGCTCTGTTGACTCCTTTAAATGTGAACTGCCATGCGAGTGATGGGCGAAAAGTAAGATAATATCTATTTAATATTTTTACAGATTTTGAGAGGTAAATTTAAACACACTGTGAAGATGGGATATTTAAATCTGGGTACAGTATATGGCTGACTTCTAAATATTGTATTTTCACCATGAAATTAAATGCTGCCATACTTGGTACTGGCAGTTGACAGACTGCCGAAGCCAGTGGACCATGGATTGCGAGGGTGCCTTTTCTTTTAAATATCAGATACTGTATTGTATAGAAAAATTAGATGGCAGCATCTTCAATAATAAGAACAAAATGTACCTTTTTAGGCTGTTAATAAAATAGCTAAAGGAACAGAAGATAGTGTACTGTCTATGTACTACACTGGGGTTCTCAAATTGGAGAGTGTGATTGCCCCCCCCTCCCCCCCAGGGGATTTCAAGGTTATTATATGGGGATGGGTCCTGAACTGTCAGCCTCCACCCCCAAATCCAATTACAGCGCCAGCATTTATAATAGTATAAAATCTATTAAAAAGGTGCTTTTAATTTATAAGTGGGGGGTTGCATTAAGAGGCCTGCTGTGTGAAATGAATCACCAGTAGAAAAGTTTGAGAATCACCCCCCCCCCTTTTTTTTTTTTTTTTTTTTTTTTTTTTTTTGTGGTGGTGGGTAGGTTCTTTGGTAGAGGAAGTTGGCTCTCATAGGCCTCGTACCTTGCCAGTTAAAACTGACAATGCATCAATGAGATTAGCACTGACTAAATTTTCTTAACTTTGACATGCATTGTTGGTTTAACTGTAGTTTAATTTATTAGGGATGCTGAATGAAAGAAAATAAGGATTCTTTGGAATTAAAGGAAGGGAAGAACGTGTACAACAAAGGCAGAATGTTGGCAAGATTTTTAGGATATGTTTATGTAAAATTACATAACATGCATCTGGCTACTTAATTTCTGTGCTTAATGTCCGTAGGGTTTTGTGATTTATGATGGTGGACATTCTTATTAACAGACATGGATTTGTCTAGCTTTCTAGGCTTATAGACTTTGGTGGCAGTTTTTAAGTGTGTGCTGGAATTTTCTTAATACATGTTGATTAGAAAATATCTCTCTCAATTGTAAATCACACTCTCAAGAGTTTGAGTTGATCCAGTAGATAGGCATTTCACACTGAAAAGCATGTGTGTTAAATTCTTACTGTTCTTAAAAATATTTTCAATGCAATGATTTTTTTTAAAAGTATAATAAAACTGCTGACTCATCCACAGCTAGGGTAAATCGGCACAGCTCCATTAAAGCCAATGGAAGTATGCTGATTTACGCTAACCAAGAATCTGGCCAACTTTATTCATAGGGAAAATTTCCCTTGCCTTAGAACTGGAGAATGCCTGCTTTTTTGCTGCTAGGTTCTGCTTTGTTTGTCAAAATGTGCTGACAGACCTTTACTGGCATCAGTATGATTAATGTTTGCTTAAATGAAACTAGTAATTTTTTTATGGAAAAATTTTAAATATCTTTGAATTGCAATATCTAGACATATAAATAAATCTAGCGTTTCACTTCTGCAATCAGCATTTTAAATGTTAAAGGTTGTTGTCAATAATTGAGCCCCTCTGAATCTTGATAGAACAAAGTACTTACATAATTAAATTTAAGACCCACGAAAAAAGAGCAATTCAGTGTTTTGTCCTGATAGAGGAGTATATATGATGTACTCCCTGTGTGTTCATTATAACAATAGAGCTAACACACAAGTTGTGTGTTTTAGAAATGTAAGGCAGACCTGTTCAGATGAAGTACTATTTAAATATTTATAATATACTGTTTTGTCATAGTTAAGTACAAAGCCACACAACTCAGCAATATGTTTCTGGTTGAGCACTAGGGCCCCACCACTACTGATGAAAGGCAAAAGGTAGGATTGCAACTATGTCAACCAGACCCAATGATCCCTCAGAAATATACTGACTAGAATTTTTGTTGTGATGAAATAAAAATTAGACATAAGGAAAAAGGTTACCCGTTTAGTTACTAGGCATTGTTGAATGGTGAGACAGCACTTGAGTTAACACCAACGCTTAATTTAAGTCCAAGGTTCAGAAAGCGTATCACACAATTGGAATTAAACAATGCTGACATTTAGAGAATGAATTGGTTTGTGTGTTTGTCCAATACTTGTCAGTAAATGAGCTGGTTGCTAAATGCATTCTAAACAATGAGGTGGTTTGCCTTCAGGTAAGGTAAGGTGGTTCTTCTGTTAATTGTTAAAGCCATGTCCTTTCCGTAGTATTAGTTAGTATCTTAAAAATGTATAGAGCCAAATCTCTTTGCTAAATCAATTGAATCCACTTGCCAAAATAGACTTGTCTGTGGGTATTTGGATATTTATATCTTGGAGATTTATTTTTTTCCAATATTAATGTGCAGATTGGAAATTCATGTGGAAGGCATTTTTAATAAGAACAGTGCTGTTCAACTGAAAGTATTGTGTTAGTAAGTTGTGGGGTTAGGGTCCTTTAATAATGCAAAACTATTTTGTGGGACTTATGAAGAAGTTCAGATGAATGTTTAGATGAGCCTGTGATGCAAAGAATTACAGTGGATAGAGTCTCGCTAATGTATGTTGCAGTAGCTACATTGACTCCAGTTGATCTACACCAGCTGAGGATCCAGCACAATATTTATTACAATGTTTTGCTGTATAGATAGACTGGTTTGTCATTCCTTCATGTTCATTTTCAGGAGAAAAACACCTCTTGTGCATTTCTCTGATATTAACATGCTTAATGCTCCATCTCTGTACTATGTAGACATCAGTTTAATTGTAGGTGAGTATACTTATGCTAACCTCTATATAGTTGTTTATTTTTATTTTTATATAACAAAAATATCAATAGATTTCATACAATGTGCTTTTTAATTTTCAAAATCTGCAAACTGATTGTGGCTTCAGAACTACTACTTAGGTTTTCCCAAACATTTTTCCTCTAGCCATTGTCAGGATTCACATTAATGCTTTCTAAAGTTTTAGAGTTTACTCATTTGTTGTCTGTATATTTTTATGCTCCATAGACTAGGGATGTTAAAATGTGGTTAATTTACTAATTGAGCAGTCAATAGAAATTTTATTGATTGGTCGATAGGGGAAGCCAGCCCGGCTCAGTCCTGGCTTATGCTGGGACCAGGACCAAACCCCACTGCAGCTCCACAATTGAAAAGGCAGTAGGAGCCGAGCGGATGGCCCCAACACTATATGAAACAGTGTCTGAACCCTCTTTTTGTTCCCTTCTCTCTCCCCCTCCCCGACCCCCAGCTGGCCACATGGCCCAAACTTGTATATGTGTGGAGCTCCTGCTCTTTGATTAGGTCCATAGACAATACTACTATTACTTCTGTTTGTCCAACTCTGACCTAGGCCTGCTGTATTACATTGCCCTGAGTATTCAGTGATAAGTTCTGAAACAGTTGCATTGTTGTGCAAAGGTCAGATGTACTAGAATGAAATCTATTGCCCATGAGCACTGTTCTGGTAGTGAACAGTGAATACTTCCATGGATATTAGAGGTGGAAGAATCCAGCTCTCAGGCTATCCCTCTACAATTGTGGGATCATTCCACACATTGAGTGTTTTGTCCACTCTAGTTTTAAATATCAAAAGAGATGGGACCTCCCTACTTCTCTTTCCTTGGGGAAACTCTTCGATAGCTCTTACTGTCTGGAAGAATGTACTAAAACTTGGATACATTTTTCCTTTCCGTAATCTTACCCCCTTAGGCCTAAATAGACCTTCCTAAACCCCGGAGCTGCGCCAGTGCTACCTCTGCTGACATGGTGTTTGCTCCACAAAGGTATATAGACTATCACTTATGTGCCCTTTAATCTTCACATAGCCAAGCTTATAAGGGTTTAAAATTAAAAATGTAGAATCATTCCCAGCTCTTCCACATCTGGCTAGTATTGAGGTGTCTACCTCGAATATGAATTCAGTGTTCAGGTGTAATCACGTCAGACCTATAAACAGGGATTTTCCTTCCGTCTTCCCATGGTGTGGTGCTTCAGAATCACCGTTGCTTATTGACCTAGGGGAGCACTTGCATATGCTTCTAGGAGATAAATCCTTTGTGAAGGTGCAGGTTTTCTGGCCTGTGTATCACAGCTCTGGCTGCACTTTCTCCTGAAATTATTTAGCTGCAGAGAAGCAGGCCTGGCCAAAGAGTTTGCGGGGCCCATGGCAGTCAGGGCAGCGAGCGAGCGGCCGGGTGGGCGTGGCTGGGAGCTGGGCAGCGCAGGGCCCTGAATATGGGGGGCCCAAGGCAATTGCCTTGCTTGCCGTGTGTAGCCAGACATGAACCGTAGGGGCACCCGTTGGCTTCCCCTACTGCTGCCTGCTGCGACAGGACCTTGTCTCCCAGCAGTTGAAGACTCGAGTCTCTCTGTCTCTGTCCATCGGCTGACACCTTTCCCAAAGGTAGGGCTGCCAAGTGTCCGGTTTTGAGCTTTCTGTTCGGGGAAAATATTTTTGATGAAACCATCTGGCAACCCTACCCAAAGGCTGGGCCTGCAGGGAAGGTTCTGGTGGTTTTAGGGTTGCCAGGTGTCTGGTTTTCAACCAAACAGTCCAGCACTTGAGCTTTCTGTCCAGAAAAGAAATTGAGAAAATACCAGACATATAAGATGTCCAGTATTTTCTAATTAGGTAAATTTTATTATTAGTAGGAGTATCAGTACATAGTTGCGAACTGCCTGGCTGGTAGACATGCTCATGCTGCGTGAACGTGTCTACCAGCCAGGCAGTATGCAACTGTGAGGGGCCGGGGCCGGGGCCGGGGGTGGGAGGGAATCCCTGGGGCCTGACTCGCTCGTGCTTTGCCAGGACTCTGTGTGGGACGGGCAGTACCCCGGGATCTGCATGCGCCCGGGTCAGTCCCGCTGCCCTCTCTCACCCTGCTCTCACCCCTCAGCCAGCCAGCCCCGCTGCCCCGACCCCCTCCTGGCCATCCTTGCTTCCCTCTGGTTGGCTCCTTCCCCGCCCATGATCTCCCCCAGCTAGCCC
>JANRFK010001234.1:269153-291910 GCA_030068395.1 Apalone spinifera
CCCCCCCCCCCCCCCCCCGCCCGGATCTCCCCCAGCCAGCTCCGCTCCTCCTAACCTCCTCCCGGCTAGCCCTGCTTCCCGTTGGCTGGTCCTCCATCTCTCCCGGCCAGCCCTGCTTCCCTCCTACCCCTCCAGCCCTGCCCCATCTGAGATCAAGTGTGTCTGGTATTTTTTTTTGAAGCCGCCTGGTAACCCTAGGTGGTTTGGGTGGTGGTGGTGGGGGAAAAAGACAGGTGGGGGTCACATGTAAATTTTTCACTTTTTGTTCTTCCTACAGCATAAAGGAATGATGAAAAGTATGAGCACTCCCCTTTTCTTTCTTTACGTAGTTAGACTCCAACTGCCTTGACCTCTTTCAGCTCTCACCAGAGATGACAATTCTAAAATTAAATGTGCATTTTGTTCAGATCTGGATGTTTTGGGGACTATATATTACTGGTTGTAAAGCACCATGGGAGGTTCTTTTAGTAGTAATTGTTATGAATTTGACCAGATTAAAATTATTCCATTCAACAGCATGTTAAGTATTGCTCGCTGTGTTGTGAAGATGATGTGATTTTGATTAAATTAAATTTAACTAAATTTAAATTACCGCTGGTAAATGCAATTTATATGGTAAACTTGAAAACAGATTTACCAGTCAGAAGACAGTGTAATAAGGATTGTTTTAGTCCTATGCTGATATCTACCTCAGTGACCTAAAGTTAATTTGCAGTTCTAATCTCAATATTTAAACTTAATTCACAGTTGAGTGAGAAATGTGTTCTTTGCTCAGTTTTCAAATTTTGTAGTTGTTAGAAGTTGCCTTCTTTTATTCTACACATAACTTACAGAAATTAATTTAACTCAATAGCTAGTGGTTCAGTCTTTGGAGTTTGTATTTATTACTGTTTGTCCATTTACATTCAACAGCAAGACTTAACTTGGTTTCATGGAGCTGCTTTTAGAAATTTGTCCTTACAGGGGATACGTCAACCATGGATTAGACAGCACATGACTGCTATAAAATTACTTGAGGGGGGTGGGGGTGGGGGTGGCGGAAATGGTGCAGTTTGTGGCTGACTACCATATCTCTGTTAACTCTTTTCTAGTGCCAGAGAATCTAATGCCATTTCTTAGATTTCTTTGCCTCTTTGTACAGCACTTATCATAGTGAAGCCCCAAACCTGAGTGGAGCCTCTGGGCACCAGAGTATAAATATTAAAGAATGATATTCTTGTTGATATTAGGAATTTAAATTTCTCAAAGCAACACTCATTTCATTATTTTATTGTGATTGTATCTAGCCTTCCCAGCCCTGTTGTGCTAGGCAGGTGCAAATGCATTACAACGAGGAGCTCACTGCTCTGGAGAGCTTGCAAGCTAAGTATGGGGGCAAGAGACAACAGTTGGATACATTATTACAACGTATTTCCTGTAGTGTGACTCTTCAAACTGCTAGATAAAAATAAGCATGTGTGTAGTGTAAAGGTTCAGGGATGTCTGCTATAGATTTGAAGCACAGTACCAACTTGTTTCCTCATTCTCGTCAATCAGCATAATACAGTGGCCGTAAGAGGTGTTCTGCCTGCATTTGGAATGTGTTCCTGATACACTCTTGTGAGTGATGTGGTTTGATTTAGAAAAGGCTGTAACAGAGCAGTGTCACAAAGGCCCAGGCCTGTACCATGAATTCTTAATCATGGCGGAGAAGCTTAGCTTAGTTTACCAAATTCAGTCATTATGTCAGGAATCAGGATATCTTTCAGAGTAGTCAGCTGTATGTAAACTGTGAAACTGAGATCTTCTATCTGATTAGAAATCCCACTGTGAATCCCGTAATTCAAAGAGAGAGAAACATGCAATGCTTTGAGTGAGCTTCTAACACACACTCAATAAGTGCAAAGTATTATCATTATTACTGCTGTTCTCTGCAGTCAGTACATTCTGATGTGAATAAAGGTAACTTGTAATACACAATGAAAAATGAGTGAGAATTTTAACCACTGGTTGCATTTTGTAAATGTGTCAGACTTGCACACAGTATGGAAGGCGGGAAAACTGCATGTATACAATGTAGTATTTCCTCTTCTCCCTTCTTTTAGAAAACTAAATTGATTATTTTGTTAATGTACATAGTAAAATCCATGGTATGGCAGCAAAGAAGAAAATTGGGCCTAATCCTTTTTCTTTATGATTTGTATACTGCAGTCCTGAAAAGTGTGGGATCTCTGAGATTTTCTGCATAGTTTCTACATAGGAAATTTGAATCTTCTCTATTCTGTTTTTCCTGAAAGATTGTATGGACAACTGTAGAACCTGTAGGATTACAGCATCCAAAACATCATGTAAGTGAACCAGAATCACAGAAAAAGAACATGATTTTTATTCACTGTTCAAAACTCTGGCTTGTTTACTATTGACTATAAATGTCTGAAACACAAGGAGCAAAGTGGTTCTCGCTGAGGTTTCGCCATTCCTGCTCCTTTACGTAAGAGCTGAACGCTCACAATTCAAGTCTGAGACCTCCAAGGAGCTCTCTAGCGAAACCAGCAGAGACCAAGCTTGAACTCCAGGATAATCCTTACATAAATAGCAGGCAGTACACTTTTCCTCTTTTCTTAAGGGCTTCAAATTGTTTGTATACCCTAGAAGAGCAAAAAGGGGTCTAAATCCCTTCTCTTTCCTCTTCCCTTTCTTTGTTGGCCAGTGTTACCAAAGGAGGGAAAAGTTCATTTCTATTATTTGAGTGCTCTCCTCTATTGGTAGGATGTCTCCCTTAAGTCAGTGGCACAAATTAGAGCAGCAGCGAAAACTTGTTTTGCGTGTTAGTTGTCTCTCAAAATCAGGGAGCAGGTATATCCCCTACTGTAGGCCTGTCCTTAGTGTTTTATGAGAAAGAGTTGAATTCCAGGCACATCCTGTTTTCCTGGCACAACCAAACCCTGAACATGCTTTGTTATGATAAGAGGAAGCTGCTTAGCAAATTTGGCGGTCCTAGCTCTTACCAATTATGAGGAGTTCTTTAACAAACAGACTCATAGACAAACAGATGTACAAACCCTTTCAGATATATGTTAGATTAAAACCCAGGATCCATGAAGATAGGCCAAATCTTAAAATATTTAGAAGCACAAAAATTGTGTTATAACTGAAAACCTACCACTTGAAACTTAATGCCTTAACTGTGGAACAGCATTTTTAATATTAAAAGAAATTATTTTCTCTCCAGCAAAATCTAAAGTACAAAGAGAGACCGCATCAGCATGGAATTCTGTGGACTCACCCTGTATAAAATGATAGATTTTTTTAAATAGTAGCCTAAAGGTGTTAGGACTTCAGGCCAACAGGCTGTGATCTAGAAAAAAAGCTGTGTGTTACAATTACGGTACTGTAGAACACAGCAGTGATGAAAGTTTTGTTGCAGAAAGTAAAAAAGAAGGTAATTTCTTTTGTGATTAAAAGCAATTGCTGCAGCAATTCAGTTGCTGATATTGAAGATAATGTCCGTTTTAGAATAGTGTGGAACAGTGAAGCTATCATTTTCCCTTTGTTGCCAGCATTTTAACTAGCTAGACCAAAATAAAATGCATATAGATGGAAAATTACTTCTGTTCAAGGTAGTGCTGCTTCTCATAATCAGTATATTATCACTGCATAATGCTCCTTCCAGATTTGTTCCTGCTAATACTAACTAGAATAGAAAGGGTATATCAATGTAACATTTAGGTTGAGAGAGGGAGGAAGAAAAACTGTCTGCTGAATCATGATAAAACATAGGGATCTTATTTTGCAGACACTCGTCCATATATTTAATTTTATTTAAATGGCTTTAATGGGACTTCTCAAAGTTACTGCGATATGAAGATATTTTCAGGATCAGACTCTGTACGGTAATTAATAGTCCTCCTTCTTTAACTGTTAAATTTAAACTCACATTGTTTCAGAAGAATTAGTGTTGTAATAAGGTGTTATTTCAAACACTGACATTAATAATATGGGACATGTATAATTATTTAATAACCTCGGGTTTAAAATACTTATTTTCTAAAGATTCTGTCTGCTAGGACTCACTTTTACATTCCTGGTTCCCCAGTGTAAGGTGGGCAGAAATTAATGAGCTCTTGAAATAAATTGGCCGCCAGGGATGGAGTGAGAGCTAGCCTTTGATGGATGTTGTGTGCCATATTTTGAGTTTATCCCCTACTCCTAGAACCTTCCAGTAAGTTCCTTCCTCCCATGTGAGGCAAAGATTCTTCTCACAAGACTGAACCACTCTGATGATCCTTCAGATCCTTATTTTGCTGGTCAGATTTGAAAGCATGATGCATCTTTTTCTCTCTGTTCTGCCTTTCAGTGAGGTCTGAGGTAGATTTTAAATTCTGTTTGTTTAGCACTTTGGTCCCTTTGCTTCACTATGTCTATTGGTGCCATGCTCTGGTGCTGCAGTACTTCTTTCAGCCAGCACTTGGGTGCGCTAGTCCCAGTGTTTTTAGCATTTCAGTATGTACATTGACAGCATGCCAGTGTGTCCCCAGGGCCTGTGTTTCTAGCCTTTGAAGCTGCGCTGGCATTTTGGCTAGAGTACACTGGAAAATGAAAATTCCTGTTCAGGAGGAAATTCTGAAATAAAAAAATCACTCTGAAATGGACTGGCATGTTAACATGTCCAGTGACAGAAGAATTCATAATGCTTATTTTGAAAAATTCAAAGTGATGTTTTGACCTGTTGGAAACATTTTTAAGGCTATTCCAGCTGCCTCGAATCCCATGGCTCCCTGCCATGCTGGCAACTTGGAGAGTCTGAAAGCTAAGACATATGGACTACTGATGAGCCTAGTAGTCAGATATCTGGAAGGGCAGTCGTCTTAGCAGTCTACCATTTGGGCTGCTGGGAAGTGGGAGAGCCACAAGAAAATCACATTTCCAGCAAATTCAAAATGTTCCTGTGGAAAACTTAGATTTTTGTAGAACATGAAATATCTGTTAGAAAATCATTCCAGTGGAAAATTCACAACCAGCTAGAGTTGTGGCACTTGTGGGCTTGATTTTTGGTGCCAGGCACCTATTTTATCCATCTTCTGTTTCATTTCAGAGTGAGCCATGGACAGAAATTTAAAGACTTCAGGGAATTCCTGGTGACTCTGACCTATAGAGGAGTGATCATCCAATTGACTTCTGGCAGAAATATACAAAAATCACCCTCCCCCCAATGTACATCACACAAGACTCAGTGGTAAATAGAGAAGTGACAAGAAGCATTTTACATAGTTGATCATTTCAGCACTAGCTTTGCCAGCCTTCATTGAAAGGCTAAGCAATTCTAACGCTTCCCATGCTTTCAGAGCCAGCCAGCTGCAGCTTCATCAGCACAATGAAGGGCTATAAGGCCACCATGAAATCTTGTTGGTTGACACAGCAACATGTGCCATTGACTGATGGAGGTCACAATGACTAAGTGATTGGTCGTGCAGCCCTCTCTTGTCCAGATTGACTGCACATATTCTTTGGCCATTTAGGAACCTATTCGGGAGAGTCCTAAGGTGACCTGGCAGGTCAAATCCAGTTGGTTGAATGGTTGGATCAATACAAGGAAACCATTCCAAACATCTTTAATCAACAGTTCATCATACCCTAGGGTTGTTGCTGGGTGATTCCAAACTAGCAGTTGAAATCCCAGTGGATGCCTTGACGTAAGTGACTGAAAATGCCTGTGTACAATGGGAGACCTGGATTGTCAAGTAATTTTTCTGTCAGTCTGGCTGTAGACTGAGATGAGTGCCTGGAGAGGCTATGTTGCTCAGTGCAGGTAGCCATAGGATAGGAGTGGGCACATGTTCAAGTTCAGTTTGATGTCAGTCAATTTAGCGTGAGGCAAATGTTACCAGTTGGATGCAGTATTACACAGAGGAAGGGCTCTGGTACTGTGCTGATGTGCAAGGTGTCTGTGCATCTGTGCCCCAGGCCGAACCAGCTAATTAGATTATTCCTGGTCCTGACTTGAGCAGCAGTTTTTTTTAAAATGGTTGTGGAAACTGAGGAGTGTAACCAAGGTAGACTTGTTTTGCCTCATCTTTGTCATTTTCCATGGGGAAGAGGTGTAACTCATGTTTAGCTCCTGCATTTCTGTCCTGGCATGTCCTGGTGTAATGGTCCTGGCATCTCTGAAGTCTGAATCCCCAGCCTGTGTGGCTTTCAGCATCTGCATCGCTCCTTGACCTCTGTAGGAACTTGGGCCTTGTGTCTGGGTCTCAATCTCTCTGGCCTCTGCCCTCTGGGGCCTCAGCAGTTCCCAGACTGGAACCTGCAGTAGGCATCTCCTTCAACGGTCAGTAGCTCCAGATGAGTTGGGCTGCTCCCTTTTATACCTGGTCTCCAGCTGGAGCATGTCCAGGAGGCAGAGGAGGCCCAAAGAGTAGAGTTAATCTTTGTTTTACCAGTGTCAGACAAGCTCACTCCATCACAGTACCCCACAGTGCCTGGTATGAAGTAAAAGTTCAACAGTGTCCACCAACCATTCAGGAAAAGCTCTTGACAGTTTTACCAGATGATGGGTGTGCCGAACTGTACCAAAGGCCACTGTCAAGTCCCAGAAAACAGCTCCTGTCTTCAGGTGCTGTTGAAACCCATATTCTGTATATGTAGTGAGGGCTGGGACTTGGTCACCTGTGGGTTAACCCTTCTGGAAGCTGAACATTATCTCTCCCTCTGAGGATATGGCTGGAGGATAAGCCACTCCAGGCCTTTCACAATGACAGGTATCAGAGAAATCGATTGGTAGCTTGCCACATTGTGTGGGTCCTCTCTAAAATTTAGAAGGGTGATCATTTTTGTCACCCTCTCAATCCTTGACAAGTAACTCATTAACAGCCCAAGTCAGGATTTGGGGTCGCCATTTACAGGCATTAATCCAAGGTGTTTCAAGAACTATTGTATCCCACCTTCATTCTGGGTTCAATGTTGCTGAGTTCAGTGTCTAATTCAAGGCTTGTGAATGGGGCCATGCCCTGAGAAAGCATCGTCTGAATGCCGCCATTCATCATGTATCTATCATGTTATGAGCTTATTCAAGGGAACTTTGCAACTTCAAGCAAGTGGCTAGTGAGTTGGTTTGGAGTGACAGGAGAACAGGGCAATACTGGTAGGTGTAAGGCCAGCTAATGGTTAATTTGCACAGTTCAAATACCTTTGTTTGATGGTCAGGAAGCAACTAGAGGGTGTTCCAATGGATTAAATGCTATATGACTTTGTGTCTAAGAGTCTAGTAGCACCTTAAAGACTAACAAAACACGTAGATGGTATCATGAGCTTTCGTGGGCACAGCCCACTTCTTCAGATGACTGGAAATATGTTTTGTTCGTCTTTAAGGTGCTACTAGACTATTGGTTGTTTTTTAAGTTTTTCCTGTTAATCTGTAACTCAGCTACCCTTCTTAAGTCTTAGAAATTGGTTTGCCTTTGTTTATTGCAAATACAGTTTTGTAAGTACACACATGATGATAAGGTTAAGTGAAAAAAAATTCACCTCTTACTTGTCTTTACTTAAATCATTGCCCTGCTTCTCAGACTCCCAGGCAGCTCATTTTTTTTTAAATATTAAAGTAAAAAAAAATCTATTGTAGTACAAATTTGGTGTATAAAATCTGGCATTGATTGCCATCCTGTGTACAGTGATCTCTGCTGAAATGTGTGCTACCCACTTTTCCTGGCTTACAGAAACCACAACACTGTAAACTACAAGGATCTTACAGAAGCATTTACTTTTGTTTTATAAAGTGGAGCTACACCCTTTCAATTAGCCTAGCCATTAGAAAATGACTTGTGTGCAGCAAAAAGGTTTGCAATTCTCTGGTATATGGTAATACATATGTAATTATACTTCTGTGAAGTAAGTGTCATCTAGGAATTCCTAACTGTAGGCCACTTGGCTGGCTTCCATTGGAAAGCATTGGGGAGATAGTGATTTCAGAGTACAATTAAGAAGTTGTTTTCTGGAAGTATAACTGTTAGACTGAGATGAACATGTAGGAGGCAAAGTACAATATATAATATTGTTGCTTATTTACATGATTTCTAGTCTTCAGACTCTGTAGGAACAATCCATCCATTTCACATAGTAGTCCATTTACTGCAATATTTACAGCTACTTTCTGTGAGCCTAGCAATTTGTGCAATGATCAGGTTCTGTAGTGTGACATTATCTGGCTAGGCCTTAGTCTAATTAATTAGCTCGTGTACAGTAGGTATTGTTAAATGTTAAATTCATCCTACTGTTTCAAAAGCGAATGGAATAAGGACTGTGGGCCATACTTACAGGATAGATGACTCTGTCCTGGAAGGAGGGACTCCAAAAGACTTGGGGTTGTAGCAGACAGTCAGCTGAGTATGAGGTCTCAAAGTGATCCTATGGCTCAAAGAACTGATGTTGCCGGAATGCATAAGCAGGGGAAACTCGAGTAGGAGTAGAGATTATTTTACCTCTGTGTTTGGCATTAGTGCAACCAGTGGTAGCATTCTATATCGATTTCTGATGTCCACAATTCAGGAAGGATGTTAATAAATTGGAGAGGGTTGAGAGAAGAGCCTCAAGAATGACCGAAAGATTAGAAAACATGTTGCTATGTTAGACTCAAAGACCTTGGTCTGTTTAGTGTAACACAGAGAAAACTGAGAGATGATTTGATTATGGTCTGTGGTAAGTATCCACATGGACTATAAAGAAAGATACAACATGATTGAATGACTGGACGTTGAAGTGAGCCAAATTCATGCTGGATGTAAGACGTAAATTTACTAAGGGTCATGATAGATCCTCCATCACTGACAATTTTAAAATCCAGGTTAGATGTTTCTAAAAGATCTGCTGTAGGCATTATTTTGGCTAAATTATCTGGCCTGTGTTATACAGGAGATCCGACCTACTGAACATAACGGTCCTATCTGGCCTTTGAATCTATGTAAGCTATGACATAAAAAAATTCTTTGCATGAAGCATAAATGAGCCATTTAACTACCACCACCTGCCAAAGTGCAGCATATGGGCATAGAAGGCCGTTGGAAGTTCTCTATGCATTTTGAAAGCTTCTATGAGCAGTGCCCTGCGTACACCATGATGTAGTGGGACTAAATTATGAGGCAACAACCCCAAAATTCCATTGCAGTAACTACTAAATTCTGTAGGAAACAACTCTAAATTACATGTTGATATTAACATATTCAGTCGTCATAAAGTTTCCTTTGTCACCATTCTTCTGTCTCTACACAACAATGCATAATTATGGCTCATTGCTGAAAACCCATCAATATAAACTCCACTGATAATTTTTATTAGCAATTTGATCTAGGGAAAGCCAGGGAACAAGAGGTTACTACAGGAAACCTCCCAGCAGGGCAGAGCCAGAAAACCAAATGGCTGCAGCAAAATGGCCAATTACATGGTATTTTAGGGGAGCAATTAAGTATGCTGTGGTTGTGGAATGGTGGAGTCAGCAAGGCCTTGACTAAGAAGAGTGAGGCGATTTACCCTTTTGAAAGCCATAGTTGTAAGCTGTCTACAGACTTAGGGTTTGTCTAGAGCAATGGTTCTCAAACTGCGATCCATGGACAACTAGTGGTCCATGACCACCTTGCAGGGGGGCTGTGGCTTGAGGCTTAGCTCCCCACCCCTTCCTAGAGTGGAGAGCTTGGTTGGTGTTCCAGCCTAATATCTATTCTCTGCTCCAGATAGCCCGGGTAGTTCAGGTACTGGGACTGTCAAACAGTTTCCATCAGATGCCTGTCAGTGCTATGCCAGTTGAGACAATTAGCACAATTTGTGTATTTTTGAAGTATGCTGTGAAATCTCAACCATCATGACATAGCATCTGTGATGTAGTTTATATCCAGCTATTAATGTTATTGTTACATCATTTTACAGTGGACTGTTCTGGGCTGGAACAGACCCCTATTAAGTTAAAAAGGATGAGTAGTCTTTGGCATCTTAGGGTGTGTCTAGACTACAGGGTTTTGTCGACAAAAGTAGACTTTTGTCGACAAAACTATACCTGTGTCTATACTACCACCGAGTTTTGTCTACATAACGTCGACAGAACTCGGCAGTTTTGTCGATGGCGGTAAACCTCATTTTATGAGGAATAACGCCTTTTGTCGACAGAGTTCTGTCGAGTGAAGGCGTTATTGCATCGACACTGACCTTTGCATCTACACTCTCATGTCGACAAAGCAGCTTGCTTTGTCGACAGAACTGGATGTAGTCTAGACGCTCTTTGTTGACAGAAGCTTTGTCGACAGTATCTGCTGACAAAGCCTCTGTCGACAAAAGCCTGTAGTCTAGACGTACTCTTAAAGATTAACAAATGATATAGATATAGATATAAAGATATAAATAATAATAAAAAACCCTGGGCAATCCCACTTCTTCCATCTTACTTTCGTCCAAACTGTGAACTCGATAGAAAAGTAGAATAACATCCCAACAGTTTCAAGGACTTAAAATTTGAAGAAGTCTTTAGTGCTCATAAGGGAGAAAAGAAGAGAAAGTACTAGAGTTTACGCTTATCTCTTTGAAGTTTGTAGCAAGATGAATGGCTCGGGTTATTGCTTCTAAATTAAGAGCTATGTATTTGTTTAGTGTTTACAGTCTAATGAACTGTGAAAACAAAATAGATACTTCTGAAGGCATATGTCTTCTACAAAACCGCATAACTAATTTAAAATCCAAAAATAAATATCTAGCAATGGTAAGTGCAGCTGTTTTTCCTACAACATATCAGTGTTGTTTCTTCAGACATTACAAATGGTAGCTATGCCCTCAGGGAGATGTACAGATTTACTGCTTGGTAGTCTAGAGCAGTTATTGTTTCTGATATTATATATTGGAACAACATTAAAACATACTCCAGACTACTCAAACTAAGAATTGCCCTGAACCTGAATTAATTCCTGAAAATGCATATTGTATATGAATACACAGAATCTTACATAGCACCTCTAATACAGTATATTTTACATGGTAGTGATAAATTATAGGACTTATGGCTAAACAAAGGATGTTACATGACTTGCCACTCTTTCTAGATATTGGTGAATATTTGTTTCCATGTAGGTTATTACTGTCTTTGAATTATCTTTTGGATTTTGAGCAAAAAATGAAAACAAAAAAAAATTCCTCAAAATTAAGATCCTCCCCCCCTCCAATTCTTGTGTCTAACTCAGAGGGAAGATGGGAATAACATTGCCCTTTTATCCTTCAAATGAAGAAAAGTACAAACAATCTGCTGCTGAGTTCAAAGTTTTTAAGTTAGTTAAACTTCTTATGAGTAAGTGAATAAAAATGGGGCATTTGCACTCAGTGTTCTTATTAATTAGGTGAGATAAAGGGTATGATTTTAATATGTGGGTAGAGTTTAAGTAGCAAAATGTTTTGCCATTTAAAATACACAGTTTGCAGAAGAATTGGACATAGTGAGAGGAAACTATACAGCCTGTACAGATTGCTAGCTATTCATGGTTATGTACGTAAGTATGGTGCTGCATACAAGGTCTGCAGAGCCAGAGAAAGAAAGCCCTGCGACAAAAGGCACACGATCCCTTGGTCAGCCATCACACTACACCTCCTCCCCCAGTTTTTAAATGTTCAACTTTTTGTAGTCTGAATTTAAAATGTTGGAGCACATTTTAAAAAATAAATGCATTTCTACACACATGCAGGTTTCATATATACATATGAAACTTCCCAGCCTGAATATATGCAATGAGCATTGGGTACATAGCTGCGCGAGCATTTCTAAAGAAATTGGGTGATTATTTAGCACCATGAGAGGATGATCTGTTGCTGTCTGGATCCTCTCACCCCAAAATCATTCACTTTATTTATCTGGATTGTCATTCGCAAATACATGCACTTGAGATGGCTAGTAACAGCTGTGGGAGTCAGGTTAAAGTGGTGCAACTATCAGTTTAAAAAGGAACTATTTATGGAGAGTTCAAAACTCCTCGGACAGGCCCCCAAAATCATTAGATTGGCTTAAGTTGTGATTTTAAGAATATATTTGAAGTTCTTTTATTAACCTTCTGGCTTTTGACTCTGTAGGGTTAATTTTTTCCTGTTTCTTGGCAATTGTGTTATAATCCCATGACTGCAGGGTCCAAGGCTTCACAAAAAGCATCAGGCATGGCAAGCGTCACAGTAAAATCGTGGGCATTGGCCATATTAGAACAGAAGCGTCACTAGACATGTGGAGCAGAGCTGGGTAGGGATTTGTTGTTCTCTCTCAAAGAGACAATGAAGAAAAGCAATATGCTGTTTTTCCAGTTTTCTTTGTTTTTTTTGTTGAAAACCAAACAAAAAACCCCACAAAAATGTGGCCACTCTGATAAAAGGTTTGGTTTTACGGGAAAATTCACCTGATTGGCCAAAATCTTCATTTGCAAAATCTTCATTTGCAAAATTTTTATGAAAATTCACAAAACACCTCCTTCAATAGTTAATAATTTGGACGGGGGGGTGGGGGAGGAAGAGGAGGAGAAGAGAAGAGAAGAAAAAAGAAGGGAAAAAGGCAAGATCTAGACAGTTAGTGTGTCCATACTACATGGAGCTGATAAGAAAAGTTTGCACCTTCTCTAAGTACCCATAGTTTGTTTTTTTTATGTCATTAGGATGTGGAATGTAGTCAGCCAGCTAGCCAATGTTTTTATTCACACCTTTGTGATGGGAATCAAACCTGTGAATGAAGTTAAGTTCTAAGGCTTCCCTGTGGAGTTGGCTTGTGGAATTGGCCTGAAACAGCACGGTGACTGTGAGATCCATTAGTGAGTGCCTGGGCATGTTCCTCAACAGGTTTCTGTGTGTTGCCTTTTCAGCTATCTGATTTGTGTCCATTAATTCTTTCCTGTAGAGACTGTCCAGTCTGGCCAATACACATGGCAGAGGGGCACTACTGGAATTTGATGGCATAGATCACACTAGTGGATGTGCAGTTAAATGAGCCTCTGATGTGGTGGTTTATATGGTTAGGTCCTGTGATTGTATGATAGTAAGGAATGGTGGGAGGGAGAACAATAGAATAAAGGGAATGGATTTCAAAAAGGCAGACTTTAGCAAACTCAGAAAATTGGCACATAACCCATGGGAAGCAAGTCTGGGGGGATGGGGGTGGGAAGAGTTCAGCAGAGTTGGCAGTTTTTTAAAGAGATGTTAGTAAGGGCATAAAAGTAAAATACATTCATGTGTAGGAAAGATAGGAAGTGTGATAAGAGACGACCCTGGTTTAAACAGAAATCTTCCATGACCTGAAACTTCAGGGTCAGACAAAAAATGGAAAGAGCGAATATAAAATAAGCACAAGCTTCTTGTAGGGACAAAATTAGGCTAAAACAAACACTCTTTCTCCCCCATTAAACTAGCTAGGGACAAAAAGTGTAATAAGAAAACATTTTACAAATACATTTGAAGCAGAGGAAGACCAAAGCTTTTGATATTGTCTCATGTGACCGTCTCATATTCAGGAGATGTAACCCAGACAGACCTCCTATACAGTGGGAACACAACTGGTTGGAAGACCACACTTAAAAACTAGTTATCAGTGGTTTAAAATTAAGCTGGAAGACCCATTGAATGAGTTCCTGCATGGCACTATCCTGTATTTCTTCCTACATGATATGAATAATGGCATAGAAATTATGTTTACAAAATTTGCAGACAATGCTGACTTGGAGGGGTTGCTTAATGCTTTGAATCTTATGGTTAAAATTCAGAATGATCTTGAAAAACTGAAGAAAGGGTCTGAAATAAATAGGATGAAATTCAGTTAAGTACAAATGCAAAATACTACACTTCCAAAGGACTAATTAATTGCCCACTTACAAAATGGGGAAAAGTACAGCAGAAAAGGATTTGGGAATTAGAATTGATTGCAAAGTAAAGCTGAGTCATCAATATAGTACTGTTGCAGCAAGAGTGAACATCATTCTGAGATGTAAGACTTTAACTGGAGTAGTTGTGTCTACTTCTGGGTACCACACTCTGGGAAAGATGTGAGCAAACTTGAGAGAGCCCAGAACAGAGCAACAAATATGATTAAAAGTCTAGATAGAAAACATTGACTACAAGGAAGGATTGAAAAAAATAGTTTCTTCTAGAGAAAGAGGACTGCTGGGGGTGGCCACAGGCTTGTAAAAGTTGTTATAAAGAGGATGATAGATGGTTCTCCTTAACCACTGAGAACTGGACAAAAAGTACAAGATGGTAAGAGATTGTGCATGGTGGGGGGAAGTTTGAACAAGATGGGGGAAAAAGAGCAAAGAGTGGATATTTCAGAGGCATGTGAGTATGTTCGTGGGGAGAAAATCTTGAATTATTTTGTTGGTTAGGATTGGATTTTTTCAGTGAATTACTCCTAATTAGTGAAAATAAATTGTATGGTGGATCATCCTGAATTGTTCAGAAGACTGGGAAATAGAGGATGAAACATTTGATGATTACCTGTTCTGTTCATTTATTCTGGGCTCGTGGCATTGGCCACTGTCGGAAGGCAGGATACTGGGCTAGATGGACCTTTGGTTTGCCCAAATTTGGCTGTTCTTATGAATCCTCCTTTAAGGAGTAATTTGAATAAAAAACCTGATCAACTGGAAACAAAGTTTGAAACTGAAAGCAGAGGTTGAAACTATTCCAAACGTATTGTTTGCCACAGAAGAAGGGCTAGCTGTGTGAGGAAGAATGAAGGAAGTAGCTAAGTCTGGCTGATACTGACTGAAGGCAATGAGTGGGAAGAGAGAAGATCAGAAATGTGAGCAGAAGCAGAATATTTTTAGAACCTTGAAAGCAATGATGAGAAATGTGAGGAAGGTGTCTTTTGGCAGCAGCATTCCATGGACTGAGGGCTTCAATGAGAGCTGACCCAAGGCTTAGAGAAGTGTGTTGACACTAGTATTTGAAGTGAGGTTAACTTTTTAGAGCTGTAGTGGAAGTAATAATAGAATGGGTTGAAGGAGAGATGTAGGGGGAAGAGACTCAAATATATTCTGGTGTTTGGAGATTGCATGGATAGTGAAATTATGAACAATAAATAAAAGGAATTTAGGGTAAAGAAAGTTTGGGGAGGTGGAAGATGATGAGATTAATTCTGGTGATGTTGGGTTTGCATTGACAGTAGGACATTCAGTTCTGAAATGTTTTGGAATCAGAGATATGAGACAGGTTTTGAAAAAGTTCTGTAGTCCAACAAAGAGCTTTAGAATTACCAAATGATAATAGCATGTCTCATAAGGCTTTTGTTACTAAATTATGCAGTGTACAAGGATCAGCTGTTTGAAGAGGGAAGTAGATGCATTAATTGCCCTTTGGTTGCCATAACATTAAATGCTTTATTTCTCATTAGAAATATGGGAGAAGTTGTAATCCCCAAGATCTTTTCTCATGGATGCCCAGAGTCACACATGCAGACCTGTTGGCTATAATTTGAGTCTCACTAGCTTCATTTTTAAATTAAGAACTATAGATGCCTGAAAACAGGATTTTCAAGTTAAGCTTCTGAGTGTATATGAAGCTTCCTGAAAAAGTTACCAGACTTCCAAAAGTGCTGAGCATCTAGCAACTCTCATTGAAGTTAGTAGGAGCCATAGGCTCCTACTAACATTTTCAAAATAAGACTACTGACTTGGCTTCTATATTTCCAGTTTATTAAATGAGACTCAGCTTTTTTTATGCTTCGGTTCAGTTATTAGTGAACTTGGGCTACCCCTCTCATGATGTGGGTTGTGTAAATTACAAAATGTATCTGCATTCTATCTCCTTGTGTTTACTTTCTCTTGTTTTTGTTTGCAGTCCACCCCTTTACATTTAGCAGCAGGATATAACAGAGTTCGAATAGTCCAGCTTTTGCTTCAGCATGGTGCTGATGTTCATGCAAAGGACAAGGGGTATGTAGATCAGTTTTTAATTCATTCTCTAGTTTCACTAGTATTAAGAATTATTTTTCATTGTTCTGTTGCACGGTATAATTCAATCTATATCTGAAAATGAGTTTCTCTTGAATTGGAGATAACATCGTTTCCAAAATCAAAATTTGTTTTTATAGTAAATAATATTTTGTAAAGCCTTGGTAAAGATTGGAATGGGATGGTGTGCTGCTTCTATTGTATGGATAATGCATTTAAAACATCTATATTGCTTGGTTCCTTATGGGTCCTCTGTGTTACTATGTGGACAGTTTTGCGTGTTTATGGCCCTTTGGTATTATTTTGGCAATACAAATGATTGCAAGGTGTTCTAGACAAAAAGCATACTCAGTTACGCTTTTTTGTGACTTGATTATCATGTCAGGTACATGCATGGCAGCTCCATGAGATTGGCATATGCACAACTGCTGAGCCAAGCAGGCACTTCGTTTCATAGCTATTGTCAGCAGTAAATATCCTATGGTGAGGAGAGAGCAGAGCACTCTTTGCTGAAGTAAATTATCATATTTCATAGATTACTCAAGGCAGTTAAGCCCAAAGCTGACTGGAGAGTTACAAAGGGGGTTTAAAAAAATGGGTGACCAGGCAAGAAAATGACAGATGAAATTCCGTGTTAATTAGTGCCAGGAAATGCACAGTAGAAAACAAAATTCCAACTATTTATCCAATATGATGTAATTTAAATTAGCTGCTAGAGATCTTGGAGTCACTATGGATAGTTCTCTGAAAACATCTGTGCAATGTACAGCATCACTCAAAAATGTTAGGAACCATTGGGAAAAGGATAGAAAATAATAAAAGAAAATATACTGCTTCTACATGCATCCATGGCTCACCCACACCTTGAATACTGCATGGAGTTCTGGTTGCTCCTTCTCAAATAAGATCTATTAGAGTTAAAAACAAGTACAGAGAGGAGCAACAGAAACGATTAGGGTTATGGTACAGCTTTTGTATAAGGAGAGATTAAATTGGCTGGGTGCTCTTCAGCTTATAAGAGATAATTGAGTCCTGTGATAGAGGTCTGTAATTGCACAAATGGTGCCAAGAAGGAGGTGTTAACTCTTAGCCCTTCATGCAACACAAAAAGTAGGGGTTTCCCAGCTAAATTAATAGGCAGCAGATTTAAAACCTAGGGAAGCACTGCTTCTCACAATGCAGAACTGGTGTGGTTGCTGGTGTGTGTTAAGGCCAATACAATGAAAAGTTCAAACAAAGAATTAGGTACATTGGTGGAGGGTCTATTAGCCAGGATGATCAGGAATGCAATCCCATGCTCTACTTGTCCCTGCACTTCTGGCTGCTCGAAGCTGGGACTGGACGGCTGGGTTCTACCACTTCGTAAGTATCCTGTTCTGTTCATTTCCTCTGAAGCATCTGTCCCATGGCCAGAGACGGGATAGTGGGGTTGAGGCACCATTGTTCTGACCCAGTCTGGCTATTATGTTCTTACATGGTAAGTGCAGTAGTTATATACAATTATACGGTGAAGGGTGGGGAAGCAGGCACATGATTTTGATTATCTAGATATGTTGAATCTGTAGATTTATTTCCAGAGTGGTCCAGATGATGATCAGATGAGAGGTTTTTTTGGTCGTCAAGATCATCATCCTACTGCAGAGAGGTATATAGAACGCCCAGCCAATTTACTCTCTCCTTATACAAAGGTTAGAATTATCTACTGGAAAAATGTATTCTAGGCACAAACTAGGTTGATTGAGAGTTTGAATCAGTAACTTGGGGTAGTTCAAGTTTGAATTTAAATCTAAACTCATTAAGATGTATTTGGGCACTCAAACAACATTCACTTTGGTCTGTAGTGACACCATATGATTGTCATGGGTGTATTTTAGCGTTTGTGGACCTAGATTAGTTTGAATTTATTTTTATGGACACTTTTCAAAATGGCTTCCATCTCCAATTATTCTCAATGAGGACTCAGGCCAAAGGTTCTACTCATTAAGATGGGCATTGTAAAAATGCCCAATTAGCAAAGTCAGGTCCTCTCTAGGGAAGAGAGGAGAGAAAATGCAGGATCAAGAGGCTGATAGGGACACTGAAGAAGACCAGGCAAATTGAAACAGTGGTGTTCTTTACTAAGGAAACACTAGAAGATGGCAACCATTTTGAAAGATGGCAGTGTTTTTTTTGTGGAATTCTCCGATGCAGAAAATTATTCTTCAGCCTCTATTTCTCAACTTTCAAATATAAAAAATAAAAATGGAAAATAACAAAGTCTATATCTGCACTCCAAAAATGCAGCAAATCTGGCTCGCTCTAGAGTCTGAAGTAGCTATATCAGTCTGCAGCCTATAAATATCTATACCTCTTCATAATATACCTAGCAGCAAGGTAAGCTTTATTTGAAGATTTCTCCCTTAACATATCATTTAAAATAACTATAGTTGTATATAGACCAAAATACTTGTCTGAATATGTATTGTATGTAATATGTAATGTAGCTCTTTTTCCCCCTTTCTGGCCACAAGAAAGATAATTTTGAATGCAAACACTAAAATATGGTACATTAAGCACCCATATTACATTAGTCAAAATGTATTAAATTCTTTTCTTCACTAGTGCATTATTTTGGAAATAAATGTAAACGTGTTTGGTTAAGATTCCAATTATTTTGAAATCTGTTAATTTTTACAGCATGAAATAGTTAAAAAATCTTCATAAATGCTTCTTAGACAGGTAATTTTATTTTGTTTTGTTTAATCTAGTGGACTTGTACCTCTTCATAATGCGTGTTCATATGGACATTATGAAGTCACGGAATTGCTACTTAAGGTAAGTGGAGAATGAAAGAGTACATAGGTATTGGCATCTTGCAAAATTATGGAGAGATGTGGTTCATTCATATAATAATTTAGGCTGCAGCCTTATTTCTGTTTAAAAAAAAAAATCATGATTTTTCACTTCTCTGCTGCATTATTTCAATGGAGTGGGGCTTTAGACATACGCCGGTATCACTGTGTAATCTGCCTTTTTCTGCGTAGTCTTTGTACCAAGCATTGGAATTCAAATGACTAGAATTTTTCTCATGCAAAGGTATCTCATTAAAAATTAAGTTCGTTGCAAAGTTCAGATTTTGGTAGCTGAAGATAAATCAATTATTTTTCATTTTAATGTGCTAACTAAACCAGCGTTAATGCTGTGCAAAGGAAAATCTTGTCCTCTTTCTTACTGTTTTGTTTTGTTGCTGACACAATCTTTCTCACTCCTAGCATGGAGCCTGTGTTAATGCTATGGATCTCTGGCAGTTTACCCCCTTACACGAGGCTGCTTCCAAGAATCGTGTGGAAGTCTGCTCTCTGTTGCTTAGTCATGGTGCAGATCCAACATTGGTCAACTGCCATGGCAAGAGTGCTGTCGACATGGCTCCCACACCTGAGCTCAGGGAGAGACTGACGTGTATGTATTTCAAGCTTGGAATCATTAGCAATATAATCAAAGGGGAGAGCCATTCCAGAAGTCTCCCAAGCTATTTGTCACCATAGTGGAGGCAGGCTACTTCCACCCAAAGACTCTTTACATGGGTTTCTGGATGCATTACAGGTTTTTACTGGTTGTTGTGACAGTCCTGCCAAGTGTGATAGGCCCACTCAGTGAGAGCGCAGGCATCAGCCAAGTCATGCATCATGATGTCTCCCTTGCAGAGATGTGTAAGGCTGCTGGGTGGGGTTGGTACACACTTTCCTGCCTACCGCGCTCTAATATATGCTTCCGCCGCCTCTATTCTGTGAACGGAAGCTTCTGCATGTTCTCCTCATGAGAAACTGCTTCTCAGACCCCCTCTGTAGAATACAGTAAGGATCATCCCTCAGGAAGGAGAGAGAGGCAGTGGTTGCCTGTAACTGGGGGCTCTTCAAGATGTGTGTTCTCTATCTCTATTACTGTCCCAACCTCCTTCTGCTGCATAGCTGATAGGTCTGCGGTGGAGGAGGAATTGGAAATGCTTATGGTCCACCCTGCATTTCACCCTCAGCCAAAACCATGAGGCAATTTCTAGGTGCAACTGTGTACTGCCAAATTGCTTTACTTTCAGAGGCTCTGGCTCGAGGTGTATGGATATGCACATAACCCTCCGTGGAATACAGACTGAATGCCCACATCTCGAGCAACCTCTAGTTACAGGGGAGCAGCCTCCCCTTCTTTTCTTTTAGTAAAGTCATGTGTTCTAATTTGGGAAACCTGCCCCCTCAACTGTAATCAAACTCAAAATTTATTTTTCATTATTAAATAACAATGATGCAGAGCAGAGTTCAGGCAAATGATTTTAATTAACTTTGTAAAGCAAAAACATGACTTTCAGACTTCAGAGATTTATCTGGCCCTGCAGGTCAGCCTGTGCTAACCAACTGGCATGACTTTTGTTTTTGCAAACTAATGGCAAGGAAAGAGAGGAGAAGTATTGCTGATGCTTTGTTTTCCAATATTCTGTTGCTGGGCTCTCTGGATTTCATTGCACTATGCCAAGCTTTTTCTCAGAAGATGGTTTTGACAGAATCAGTTGACTACTTTTTGGAATAGATGACTGAAGCACAGAAAAGGCTTTTGATTTGCTTTGTCATCCAGTTTGACATATGTGTTCATCTTGGCCTGGCAAGTTAGACTAATCTGTTGAAGCACATCATCAGTTTGATGGTGTGGCCTTGCAGTGGGAAGTTGCCACTAATACTACACTGATACAGCTAATTCTCACAATGGTGTTTAATTCTTTAGAATTAATTCTCAAAACCTCTTGATTACTTCCTGATGGTCAATGTTCTGAACTTGGGTACCCCAGTATAAAATGTAACTATTCTAGAATTCATCTTGGTCATAAATCAGGTTACCTAGCTGCCGATTCATCGTTTGTAATTTAAAGAAAGAGCTGTTCCCCCTGCCCCCCAAGAACCTTCATTACTCTGTTTTGTTTTTCTCAGTTCTTTTTTCTGATCCAAAAGGATTTCTCCTATCCCAGTGGTGGGAAAGTCAGTTGATAAACTTGCGTCTAAACTTCTCTCTCTCACTTCTCTTTTTGTCCCATTTTTGTATCAATGAAAGACATTCAATGAACACAAGTTAGAAAGTTAGAGAAAATCACTCATTCTGTAAGAAGCAACTTCTGAAATACGTTAAAAATGTTGTGTCTGCTGACTTTGGTTTTTGTTCATCATTTATTAAAGGGTAATTTTTACCTATTTGGATATTAATAGATCCTGCTTTCTTCGCTCTCCCCAGTGAGTCCAGCGTTGTCAGAGCGGTTACTTGCCAGAACCAAGTGAGCAATGCTTGGCCAAACTCTGACTGCGGGGAGAAGGTGAAGTCCAGTGACTTTAAGCCACCTTTGGGCGCTCTTGCTCCTGGATTGCTCTGGAGGCTGGTTGCGCTATTGGTGTAACTTACGCCTGAAAGCTCTGTAGTGCTGTGTTATGCAACCTTGTCCCGTCATGCCCCCTATGTTGGACATTATGGTGGCTCTCCGAAGGTGGCCTCTCACCTGTGGTCTTTAGTGCTGGTCCTTGAAGACGACTCCTCTGACTGGATACAGAGCTTTTAGGGATCCTTCTGACACTCTTAATCTTGGGGCTAGAGTGAAGGATGAGTGTTCTCTTCTGGAAACTGGAGCTTTCCTTCCCATCTCACCCCAAAAATATATTCCTGACTTCAGTGGGAAAGGAGTTAAGGTTCTGTCGCCATATCTGATGTTAAGAATTAGGGCAGTATAGACCGTTTCTCTCCCCCCACCCCACCCCACCCCACCCCGGTTAATTGTAGTTAGGTTTTTAAAATAAGATGTATAAACCTGATATGTTGCTAAATATTAATTGTCTGATTTCTCCAACAGATGAATTCAAAGGACATTCTTTACTGCAAGCAGCCAGAGAGGCAGACCTAGCCAAAGTAAAAAAGACTCTTGCTTTGGAGATCATTAATTTCAAACAGCCACAGTCACATGAGACTCCATTGGTAAGACTATAGAGTCAAATCATTTTTATGGTATATGTGGAAGTAGTGTGTGGGTTTTTTTTCATTGCTAGGTCATGAAAATGTATTAATCTAAAATTGAGGCTGTGCCAGCAGGTATCTAAAGCGTTACAAGTAAATAACTGCTATAGAAGAAACATTGTACATTTTTTTCATCCTTGCATTCAGTTTTTAGGCAGGATTTCTCCAGAAACCTGAAAGTAGGTTATTGCTTGTTTCTTCATTTTGAACCTGTGTGTTCTTCCCACCTGATTACCTTCCTGTGACTGCTGCAAGATGGTTGCTCTGTTTCCTGCTATGACTGCACTTGTCTTGTATTGTGTTATGGACACTTGTTAAAAAAATGTTTTTGGGTGGCAGAGGCTTGGGATGAAGCAGGCAATGGAAATGGATCCTGCTGACCTGTGGGAGATTAGACTAAGTTAGCAGGCTGCTCTCTACCTTTTGTCTTTTACTTTTTAAACCAATTTTTTCACCAGAATCCCAATTAGACTTGATCCATTCCCACACAGATCAGTTTATTTATTCTTTCAACATCCAGTAGAGATCAGCAGTGAAATGTTTGTGGCCAGCCCTGCTATAAAGGGTCTTTCTGCCTCTCGTGGACCTACCTATTGTTTCCCTTCTCCAGCTGATGGGTATAGGTCTGTGCTAGCAAAATATATTTGATGTGATAGAATTTAAACTTGTCTAGCATTCACAGATGTGCCTGGATTTATCTGTGCTATTTGGCCACACAGGAGTTTGCAATTCTGTTGAGGTCTTTGACATGAAACATTAATCATAGATCCATAGAGCTGGAAGAGACCTCAGAAGGTCATCAAGTCCAGCCACCTGCTCTAG